>CAIGQQ010003715.1:101758-117468 GCA_903798035.1 Danio albolineatus
TCAAATAACCAACATTTCTCAAAATGGATATATCTCGTTTTGCAACGAAACTCTTCATATATATATATATATATATATTTATATTTATATACATATATAGACATATATACTGTATACAATTTAAAATTTAAAAGGGAACGATTGGCAAAAAAGCCCTGACCCCGAATCAATACTCATATTCATTTCAGCCCTGCTTATCTTGACGTCTTGGGCTGCAGAGTGACATGGCTGTGGCTAAGGAACGTAGATCATTGTAATCTCCCTAGGAAATGTTGTGGCCAATCAAACCCTGCCAAGAATTGTAGATAAGGCTCATGGTATGTCATTTCAGTGTACTCTAGACTTATTACTCAGCTGTGCCTATGTGTATACCTTTAAAACTGAATCTGCAAGCGTATCAGTACACCCATTTTGAAAGCCGCAGAGGCAGAATTGTTCTTGAATGTTTTCTTCCTGTTGCTGTTTTTGTCGTCCTGCCTTTTTTTCCCCAGAATGAAATATAGATGATGGCACAACGCGATGGTATCAGTCCTCTGCTCAGATGGTATGAATGTTCGACTGAAGTAGCTGCATCATCTCTACTGCATTTATTCATTCTCAGCTCAAGAACTTCAAAGACGCCTAGTGCTTAGATTGTCCCTAATGAGAGCACAGCGCAACACCTCAAAGGCTGAATCTGCCAGGAGATCTCGTCTGACAGTCTGCTTGCCTGTAATGGAACAAATGGTGTAAGTATATAAAAAAAGAAAGATGAGATGCCCGTTTGCCTTTTATCTCGGCACAGTGGGAACATTCTCAGACTCCTCTTTGAGGGCAGCATTTTTATCTCTCTCTCGCTATACGTTGCTGAGATGTATATGCAAATCACAAGCATCCACGAATAGAAAGCTTGCTAAAATGGTTCAAATAAACAGCCAGGGAGCTCCATGTACACACAAAATGGGCACTGACATGTGCATAATTTTGCATTTGTATGTCTATCAAAACAAGAGACTGTTAAAGTGGTAGTGTCACATGCACAGCAATATGCATACTGGTGTTACATTTGGTGTTATGCAATGTAAAAGAATGTTTCCTTTCATTGGTTCATTGGTAATTCAAGAGTTCACACTTAGCTGATGATTGATAATAAAGCGTATTTGGCATGCTGTCCAGGGAGAGAGTCCTGAGCTCAGAATATCCTTGAGCCCGGGGCTCCCTCCCGGTTAAAGAGAGTTTGAGCTCAGGTAAGTCTCGAGAACTCCTCTGCTTGTGAACGTGCTGAGATATATCTGACTAGAGTTGCCTTAAGATGCTATTTTAAAGTAGTCTATTTACTTATGTTGTATGTTTTTGAACGGCGGTAAGAAACCGGTGGTAAGGAACCCGGGGAAAACCCACGCGAACACGGAGAGAACATACAAACTCCACACAGAAACGCCAACTGGCTCAGGGAGAGGCTGGACCAGCATGGTTCTTGCTGTGAGGCAACAGTGCTAACCACTGGGCCGCCGTGTTGCCCTATAAGAGAAGGGGAAGAATTGGGGAAGAAGGGGGGATTCTTCAAGACGAAGATGACTGGAGTAGAAAGCTCTAGTAATTTATATTGTGTCAGGAATCGTCTGATTGGTACAATACACGGAACTGATGTGGTACCCGCTGTGTTCAATCATAAGTACGTGATCCTCTCGAAGTTAGTTTATAAATAAACCACATTTGTCTATACTGTGACGACCCCTTGTGGCCATTTTTCGTTGAGGTATGAACATCTGTTTGTGTGCGTCTCCATGTGTCTGTGTGGTACAGGACCAGCTGATTGCAGGATTGCCCTGCTATAAGTAGTGTGTCTTGGACAAGGGGGTGGGGTGGGGGCGACTGCAGTCCGAGTCTGGTCATCTTCTGCTTTGATTCGGTCTCGGACCTGAGTAGAGCTAGTAACATGATTATTGAAATAAGTTAAATAAATGTACTTTTTTTCTACCGGCAAAAAAAAAGAAAAAAAGAAAAGAAAACACTTCTTTCCAACTTAACCCTCCCCTCCCCCCACCCCAAACTCCCGGACGAGCCCCCATTTGTTATGAACTTTAACCAGTCACCACAAATAAAGAGAAGACCTGTGCATTCACGATAGAAAAATATATTTATATAACTTATGGATGGTTCCGCACCCCATTTATCAACAAATCAGATGAATCCACCATGGCTGTGAAAGAAGATCAAATGATGGAGATGGCAGCTTTTTTGGGGCCATTCACATATCGCGTCTTTTCTAGAGTTCGCACAAGTTCATTTTATCCATAGGAGGCGTGCGGCTTGCGGCTTTTCAGACGCGCCTTAATCCCATGAGCGCACCAAAAGTCATGTGACAAGTATTTAGCGATCAGCTTCAGCTTTAATCATAAGGTAAACACAAAACAAAAGTTTCCAACTGGAGCTCCTTCATAGGACTCGACACTTATAAACACTCGCTTTAATAGGCTCGCGGCACTCCTGTGGAGAGAGTCCACACTAGCCAATGCTAGCAAACTGACCAATCACAGAGCCTGCGATAAGCATTGTCGCAATTTCTAATTACATTTTTTGAGATGTGTGCGTCAGCCACGGCGAGGGGTATTAGACTGCAGGGAGGCTGCGCCGGACCATACGCATTAGCTCGATGCAGAAGTATAAACAGCACAGCTTTTATTATGCCACAGTCCACCACTACTTGTTCTTCTGCTCATGATCATGTGGAGTAGAAACAGTGCTGTTTTATCCTTCTTGCTGTGAGGCAATCGTGCTTCCCACTGCACCAAGGTGACGCCCAATAATAATAATAATAATAACAATATTAACAATACTAATAATAATATATACAACGTGAGATTGACAGTCGGATCGGTACAATTGCGGTCGATGTACTGGTCGATTGTGGTAAAGAAGGAGTTGAGCCGAAAGGCAAAGCTCTTGATTTACCAGTCAATCTACGTACCTACTCTCACCTCTGGTCATGAACTTTGGGTCATGACCGAAAGGACTAGATCTTGGATAGAAGCAGCCGAAATGAGTTTTCTTCGCAGGGTGGCAGGGTGCACCCTTATAGATAGGGTAAGGAGCTCTGTCACCCAGGAGGAGCTCGGAGTAGAGCCGCTTCTCCTCCACATCGAGAGAAGTCAGCTGAGGTGGGTCGGGCATCTGTTTCCGATGCCTCCTGGACACCTACCTAGGGAGGTGTTCCAGGCATGTCCCACTGAGAGGAGGCCTTGCGGAAGACCCAGGACACGTTGGAGGGACTATGTCTCTCGGCTGGCATGGGAACACCTCAGGATCCCACGGGAGAAGCTGGAGGAAGTGTCCGGGGAGAGGGAAGTCTGGAGTTCTCTCCTAAGACAGCTGCCCCTGCAACCCGGCCCCGGATAAGCGGTTGAAAATTAGATAATTCTTGCAATGAGGCAAATGTGCTACACACTGCGCCACCGTGACACCCAATAATAATAATAATAATAATAATAATAATAATGGGCGCCACGGTGGCGTAGTGAGTAGCACGTTTGCCTCACAGTAAGAAGGTTGCTGGTTCGAGCCTTGGCTGGGTCAGTTGGCATTTCTGTGTGGAGTTTGCATGTTCTCCCCGTGGTTGCGTGGGTTTCCTCCGGGTGCTCCGGTTTCCCCCACAAGTCCAAAGACATGTGGTACTGGTGAATTGGGTGAGCTAAATTGTCTGTAATATATGAGTGTGAATGTGAGTGTGTATATATGTTTCCCAGAGATGGGTTGCAACTGGAAGGGCATCCGCTGGATAAGCTGGCGGTTCATTCCGCTGTGGCGATCCCAGATTAATAAAAGGGACTGAGCCGAAAAGAAAATAAATGATTGAATAATAATAATAATAATAATAATAATCCGCGCAGCTCCGGGAACAACGGGCCTTGCTCTATCCAGGCCGAGCACACCAAAAATGCAGTTCGCCCAGACGTCTTTCATGCCGGCACCCAGCTACCACGGCCCCTGGGTGCAGCCGCGTAAGGTGCTAACCAGGTCCCAGGGCAGAATGTCTCCATACTCCCTTGTTCGAGATCTCCATGGAGAACCAATTCGCCCCTCTCCACGAGACAGGTTGTGATGTGGCTATCATCAGTGACTAATAATAATAATAATGTACTGTTCTAGTGGGTTTTGGATATGTCAATGAAAAAGATACTCTGCCTTTAAGCTGATCAAGTCATAATGCATGCTGCGCTCTATGTGCATTACTGGTTGTGGTCAACTAAGGTCTTCTTCTGCATGTGGCTGCTATGAACTGACTGATGCCTTTTGCATCATTTGACAGTTTGACAACTTCAGCCAAATGTGTCACATATTAGGTCAGTTAAATCTGGAATAGACCTTTTCTCAAGGCATGAGACGAAGCCTGAAAATTATAGGTTGAGTTCTCAGACTGTGGGTCTGATCTGGCAAACATTTGGAAGGGCAAATGCGAATCTTTTCAGAAATTTGGATCCAGTATGTAGGATAAGATCTGAGATTCCATTAGGATGCCGCAGCTATGTTAGAGGTGTACATTGTAGCACTGGTTTTGAAAACACACCATGTTGTTTTCTTAGTGGGGGCATTTATTTGTGTCTTTTTTCATGCATGGGACAAGCCTCCCAAGACCTTTTCGTCCTACACATGGTCAGAATCCTGGATGGTTTGAGCACCACACAGAGTTCTATCTCTCACAGTGGTTTTAATATTCCTAATGTTGGTGATTTTACAGGGCATACAGATTCAATTAATTCTTTGATTCTGCCTCATTCTGCTGTTATATCCAGCTTAAACGACTCTCTGGTTGTATCCACTCATCTTCCGGCTAGCAAACATTTGTAACCAGCTCCACTAAGGTCTTAAGGATTAAGGCATCATCTCTGATCCCTTGGTTTCATCTGGGCCTTCTGCGCCAGTGACACCATTTCAACTCCCTGACGTTTCAACCTTGACATGTTAGTTTACAGATGCTTGAAATGTGGCCTTGAAATGACAGGTTGGGAACAAATATCTCAAATTTTTGACTGATGACAAGGACTTAACTGAACATCCATGAGGGGTCAAGCAGTACTCTAGGTTTTAATGTGAGAGGGTTTTTTATCCAATAAGCAGGGCTCAGTTTTATTTGAATTTCGTAATGGTAAGTTGAACAGTCAAAACTAAAGACATTGCCAAGCAATAGCACATATAAATGTAACAACCAAGGGACCAATAGCCGACCCTTGTGGTACTCATCATAGTGTACTATTGGCCTGTTTCCACTGAGTGGTACGGTACGGTTCGGTACGCTTTTAAGGCCGTTTCCACTGTCTAAAAGCGTACCGAACCGTACCGTACCACTTTTTGGTCACCCTTTGCAAAGGGTACCAAAGGGTGACCAAAAGGCAGAGCTAGACACGCAGCTGAACGCTATTGGTTTACAGAGATACGTCATTTGCCCGCGCAACAAGCCAGAATGAAAACAAAGGAAGCACTATGTTTAATACACAGCCAAGAGACAATACACCGATAAACATATAATAAAGAGCCATGGTCGACCCGAGCTCAAACAAACTTTGTCGTCGTCTTGATGAACAGCCACAAAGCCAAGAAGAAGAAGAGGAGATTTTCCCCTGTGCCCCGTAGTTTTTTTACGAGCCCGTCTAAAGCGTGAGCGGTTTCGCTTTCTCACGTGCGCGTCAATATTTGAAATAACAAACTTCTTGAGCTGATGATAATAACGTGTGCTTGATTATTGACGTGCTTTTGAAACCCGATCCTTTCAGAAACAGACAAACGCGAGACTGACGTCTGCACAAACAAAGGAGAAGCCGGAAAAAAACAAAGGAGCAAATAATTTTTTCAGCAAACATGAACAAACTGCTGCGTTTAACTATTATCATCACCTTAAGGACTATTATGAACTCGGAATGATGAAATTACTCTCTACCGAGAGGCTACATGTGCTGGTGAAGATTACAGACACAGATGAGAGGTTTGCACTGACTGTGGGCTATATTTCGTGTTGTTTTTAAACCTAAATAAGGCATAAATGTATGCCGTGTGTAGTTTTTCTGTAATTGGTAACATATCAGAGACTGTAAGGGGCTGCATGTGTTCATATATGCTGCATTTGTTTATTTATTTGATATAATCGCAGACATTACAGTAGGCTATTTCGCATCATTGATCTGCAGTTATAATCAGATCATGTTCATAGAAAGGTTAGTAATGAACATTTATACACCAGTGTTTATGTGTATAATAAAGCCTCTGTTTTGTGAGAAGTGCTCCTCATATGATACGTGATCGACCCGTTCAGCTTTACTGTAGAAATTTTCCTCCAACGAGAATGACGTCGACTGAAACTTTCTGTCGTACACTATGCCCAGCAAAAGAGTACCCTTTAGCAGTGGAAACGCCAGCCTGATAAAGGTGACCCGTACCGACCCGTACTGTACCACTCAGTGGAAATGGGCCATAAATAAACTGATAACTAATTTTGCTTTATTAGCTGATACAACTCTCTCAACTCTATTCTAGGTTTTTGCAAGAGAGGATTTTTGGTCCAATAAGCAAGGCCTTAGTTTCATCTGAATTTAGTACTAGCTTAATAATAGTTATTACTCATCCAATTTTTAATATCAGCTATACAATCTCTTAGTTTTGTGAATTTGTACAAATTATCAGGTTATGAGGAAATAAATAGTGTATTGTAATCGACATAACAGTGGAATTTAATGATATCACATAACAATAGCATATACCTAACAAAGTCTTGCTGTCAGCAACAAATGCATCCCAATCATCACAAATACTGCAGAAGACCTATTGGATACAGCATGGAGCCAGGATTCTCACAGAAATCAGTCAAGTTCGGTGAAGGAAAAATCATAGTTTGAGGTTACATTCAGTATGGGGGTGTGCGAGAGATCTGCAGAGTGGATGGCAACATCAACAGCCTGAGGTATCAAGACATTTGTGCTGCCCACTACATTACAAACCACAGGAGAGGGCAAATTATTCAGCAGTATAGCGCTCCTTCTCATACTTCAGCCTCCATATCAAAGTTTCTAAAAGCAAAGAAGGTCAAGGTGCTCCAGGATTGGCCAGCCCAGTCACCAGACATGAACATTATTGAGTATATCTGGGGTAAGATGAAGGAGACATTGAAGATGAATCCAAAGAATCTTGATGAACTGCAAGAATGCTTTGTTTGCCATTCCAGATGACTTTATTAATAAAGTTATTTGAGTCATTGCAGAGATGTATGGATGCAGTCCTCCAAGCTCATGGGAGTCATACACAATATTAATTCTTTCTCCACTGCACCATGACTTTATATTGTACTGTACATTATTATGTTAAGTGACAAGACTTTTGTCTAAGCAAAGTCAGACCTTACTGTCCTAATTAAATAATTAAAAATCAAGGCATGATCATATATTATTTTGGTAAAATAAGCTTTATTTAGAGGCCTTTGCCTTTCATATAAACCACTTTTGATACCAAATAATCAACTAGAAGTTTGTTTTTCATAAAACTTGGATGGGTGACAAGACTTTCATCAGGTAGTGTATACAATGCGAAAACCATAAGACTAAAAACTGACCCGTGTGGTACCACACAGTGTACTTTTGATCAAAATGATTCCTCTTTATTAACTAACACAAATCGATAACCTTAATTGCCAAGTATTCTCTCTCTCTTTATAAATCAGTTACTTTTTTAATACAAAACGGTTTCATTTTTGGTTTCCCTTCTCAATTTGGTGTTGTTTACGTGCAGCTTGTTCTCTTTAATACACAATGAAATTGCATCCTTGCCTCAAATTAATTTTCTCTTCACTCCTAGACCTGACTGTGATAGTCTCCTTTGACTACATTATGCAATCACAAAAGAAGCATTCATGTTTAACATACTAATTATTTAAACATGGCTATAAGACTATTTACAACCGAAGGGTCTTTCAGAGAAATTCGGATGACCTTAAAAAAACCACCCAACAAACAAACAAACATAATTTCTCTGTATTGCATCTAAGCTCCACGGCGGTTACATAACTAGCTCTGTCAAGCTGTGTTACAAAACATCCAGACACCAAGGAACCTTTTTATTCTCTCTTTTTAACTCATTTAAAGAGGCTTATCTTCACAGAACAATCAGTGCACTGATGAACGAACTAATCCCGGATGTGCTAGGAGAGACAAAAATAATAATAATATGCATTTTAAACAGACATAATCTAATTAGGGGGAAGCGGGCAGATACGGCTTTAGTCAGAGGTAAACTGAAGACTCTTTCTGAAATTCACAAATCTAGGAAACTCAGTTTAAGCACTCTTTCCCACTAACAAGATGCTCATGAAGCTCATGTCTGGCTTCTTCAACAAAGAGGTGTATCTGGCACATAGTCATCACAGAAGGATTAGGGCCAGTCTGCGGTGTTTCAATATTCTATTACAGAACAAAACAAAATATTCCCACAGTGAAGAAGGTGTTGATGATGTGATTCAATGCTGATTGAACTAAACTTACTTATGAGGTTACATACTCGCTAAATCCACAAAACCCAATTTGTTTTCACGTAAGTGTGGGCACAGCCATTAGATCATTTAAATTTTAGGTTTAATTTAAGTTTAATTTAAGCTTTACTTTGTATTTTCACAAATCTTCAAGAGTTTGTTCATGTTTTTATTTACCTATAACTATAGTAGATTGTATTTTGTGTGTTTCTGACTTCATGTCTGTCTGAACAAAGAAATATGATCATATTACTCCAGTTCTTCCATCATTGCATTGGCTCTCTATTAAATAACGTATAAATTGAAAAATTTTACTGACTACCTACAAAGCCCTGAACGGCTTGGCTCCCCAGTATTTGAGGGAGCTCCTGGTGTATTCTAGCCCATCACGTCCTCTATGCTCAATTAATTCTGGAAAATTGATTATTCCCAGAATATCAAAATCAACTGTAGGCGGTAGATCTTTCTTATATCTGCCACCTAAACTCTGGAACAGCCTTCCTAGCACAGTTCGAAAATTTGCTCTTCACTGTTTGAACTCTCAACAGTTCATATTCTGTAGGTTATGGATAAAATAGGGTAATTCTGATGGTTTAATAAATTGAATTAAAATGTATCCCCCCCCCCCCCCCCCATTGTCCTGCGTCCAGACCCCTCACTTTGGGAACCACTGACTTAAAGAGGGTGGACTTAACTAGTAAAGCTTTGGAAAAAACATATTAATACTTAAGAATGACATAGCTTTAAGATTTAAAAAAGCACCACATTAAGAAGTAATGCAGTTTGCCTTGCATTGTGCAGTTATTTTAAATAGTACAAATATTTCACTTTGTCTGTATTTTGGATTACATAAATGCTGGCTAGGTAGGCATAAGAGGCTTCTTTAAAAACATAACAAATCTTGGTCACTTAATGTTAAGGTGCAATCCTTGATACTATAATTTTGCATCAAATAAACTCCTAATTTGCAGCTTATTAATAGTTGGGTTTAGTTATTAGTTAGGATTATGGATGTCGAATGCTGAAAATGTTCTTTATAAGTATTAATAACAGCTAATATCATAATAATAGGCAGGTGATAAACTACTAGTTAATATTGAGAATTGGTACAATAACAAACATGTTTTTTTAAGAAAAAAATGCCTTTCAGAACACCCCTGCACACTACTGTATATATTTTCCAGGACATTAAATCCAGCCCTAAAATAAGATAGTACTGTCATATAGAGATCTGGATGTTCAGCATGGGTCTAATGGTAGTGTGCTTAAAGTATTCAGGGAGGTCACTTCAAGGATGAAGGCCTGTATTATAGATAGAATACACAGCACCGGTGTCATCAAGAAGCTGAGTGTAAAAGCATGTTTGAAGAATTTCAGATGAAGGCATATAGTGGCCTTTAAAAGATTCATAATTTCTTGGAGAGTGTAACGTGAAATTGCTTCAGGTTCATAAAAAGTGAGATACAGGAAGTGGAATAAAGACCCACCTGCAAATCACAAAGAATTCTGAAGGATTTGACTCGACAACTGAAGAATTTGAAAAACAAGGTTGTCCAGAAAACAGTGAAATATACAGGTGTATACAAGATGAATTGTGTTATTTTCAGCATTAAGGCACTGAGTGACTTAATCATGTCGAGAGGGGTCTGGATGCAGACCTGGTGCAGTGCAATCTGAGCTGCATCCAATGCTTTTTAACGGGCTCACCTAACCCCACCCCTAACCTTACCCCTCACAGTGACGTCACTCGCTCAATTGAGTGCGTTGTGTCTGATCAATGTAAAGGACGACATTGCCTATTACAGAGTTAGCTTAGCAAAGCCTACAGAGAATGAAGTTTGGGGACTACAAAAAAAAATACATCCTGTTTAATGATGTCATAACCCCTTTAGGTTAAAAGCATACACCCGTGCACTGAAGGGGCGTGGCCTGATGTGCTGTAATGTTATAGCAGGGTGCTTCCTGGTGACATGGAGCCGATCTGCGAATCTCAGCACATTATGTTAGCTGACCAATCAGAGCCTCTTGAGGGCGGGCTTTCAGAGGAACTAGGATATATGCCCGTTGTTTTCATGTTTGCTGAGTAGATGTATATAAACAAAGTAAGATATATGAAAAAAATATTGTGATTTTTCACAAATGATGCATGAGCACACATCGCTTTGCACCCCATAAACACAATCAAGCTTTACAAATACACTCTGGACCACCTCTTTAAGGTACCAATGTGCACCTGTAAGGAGGAGGGTGGGTAAGTCAGTCAGTCAGTCAGTCAGTCAGGCAGTCAGTCGACAGCGGCCTTTATACGAGAACAGCAGGCACAAATGACACTCATCTGAGAAATATGATATGTGAAAAAGCGTACACGGCGGCCTCTGGTGGATCAACGAAAACCAAAAATGCAAAAAACGTACATCCCCTCCTGGGACGCATTCCGTGATCTCCAGAATTGTATATAGTGGTATGTTTTTAGAATGAGTCTGGGTTGGTCAAATCCCAACATATCAATGTGCTATCCTCTTTGTCGTTTTGGCTCCATGCTGCAAACTGACAAATGAAAGAAAAGCAGAAATGATGTTCAAAAATGTAACTGAAATCCATTAATCCGCATCATTCAGAAAAGCAGAGAGCCTAAACATGACTTCCAGCACTGCCATAGACTAGAACTTCGGAAGTGGACGTCGTGGGTGACTGTAAATGGGAAAGGAAGTTGACGTGCTCGAGGGCATTAGAGAATCAAGTCAGATCACACAGAGCAGTGCACATAGACCATAGTGAGACAGTGCGGCGCGGCATCAGGTCACCCTATGAATAGCTCCACTCAAAGAAAAAAAAAGGGGTAGTGCACATATTTCTGTGCTAACTAGTCACTTGTGCTACAAAACATTTTTATCATGACTCCCATTGCACTGAAACAAAGATTTGTGAAGTCAAAGACATTGGCCATTTCTTTTTACACAGTGTATACACAATGGTGGGGGTACACTGTGTAAATAGAAATGGCCACTGTCTTTGAGGGGACTTTAAGTGGACTTATTATGCAAAAATTGCTTTTATAAGTGGTTTCTATACAGTTTTTTTTGTGTGGCAACAGTGTGTGAATATAACCAGCCTCTAATGGTAAAACTAAATTAATTCTATTTTTCATACTTAATAAAACAGTCTACAAGAGCACTTTGATTGACATTCTCCCTTTGTATGTGTCATTAGAGCGGGAAAGCCCCGCCCACTAGTGACAATCTCTCCCTCGTTAGCATAGACAGCACTGAGTGAGTAGCGACCATCTGCTATTAGAGCCTACTGAAGATAATAGTCCCTTTCACACAGCGATACTGGTAAATATCCAAAAAAATTACAGGAATGAATTTACTGTTCACAGACGAGGACGTTCTGGAATTTTCCCAGAAAAGGCCATTCACACATCCATTCCAAAATACCGATACATTCTGACATCATTAACCAGAAATGAGCTCCAAACGGCTGCACTTGTGTTTGTAAACATAGAAGGGGTCGGGCTTTTGTTGATGGTTTCACTTTAATTTGAAGCTTTAGCATTAATGTGGCTGCTTTCTCCCAGAGACATCTAAATGCAGAAGCGAACCACAGCTAAATGTTTACACATTTGACGACATTACAAATTCAGTGGATGGATAAGTACTGTGAATAACTTTGATGTAAACATATGGAGGAACACTTTCGCATGTCGAGATCTACATAATATGTGTGTGTGCTAGGGCTCACTGGAGCACTTCACAAGCACACGAGTCAAGCAATTGAAGCAGAGCTTGAAGGTAAACAAACAGCGGTTTATCATTTTATTGGTAATTCTTTACACAGTTGGCATTAAGAAGAAACATAGAAACATCTAAATGCAGCTAAATGTGTCTGGAAAAATATTCAAAGACTTTTATTTTCATAAACAGGGCAGATTTGAATGCGTCTGAATGTTCTGATTGGCTGGAGTAGATGTCTCACGTCATCGCTTTCTAATCGTGAACGCGCTCTTTCAGGTAGTTTTCCTTTTGTGTTCACACAGAGACTTTGGGATCTGGGTGTGTGTTTAATCAGAAAAATACACATAAAATATGCAAAAGCATCTGCTGAGGCGTGTTTTACCTTACACAGCTAATTGTGTCTTGAACGAGCATAAACAGTTAGGAAAGCAATCGAATGCTTGTCATTATATTAAAGTTACACCAACGTTAATCAAACTAAATAAGGAAAATGAGAGATTAATTCGCTGTGCCTGACTAAATAATTATAGTAAGAATCAGAATCAGTAAAATAAAAGTCAATGAGATTTGTTAATGATGCTATGATGGTGTAATGGTGTACAGAAGAGAACATAAATAAAAACAATGACAAATTAAAATAAGGGTAAGTACCAAGTTAAAGGTAATAGAAAGCGATGAAATTAACTTTGGTTTTCATATATTTCTATCTATTTCTACCTATATTCTATCCTAGTTTATTTTCTTATAAGTAGGGCCAGACGGAATCTGTGGACATTTTTAGCTATTTTTACCCAGAATTCTGTCAAAAATCTGAGGATTTATGCGGAATGATTTTGGGAGTATCATAACTAATCTTAGATTTAATGTTTACAATGCAAACAAGTTCAATGTACAATGCTCTCAGTCTACTCTGTCTTTACTTCTTTTTTCTCTGTCTCCTTTTCTCTCGGCCTGTCTCATCTAGGTCTCGTGGGTGCTGTGTCTCCGCCCCCTTCTTCCCGGCGCACAGGTGGCCGTCGAAATCGTTACACACGAATTTCCGGCATAAACTCAAAACGCTTATGAAGGATCTCATCTTAGAGGAACATAGAAACCACACTGCCTGCTAGCGTTTGGGAAGTGTTGTTGTCAGAGCAACACAAACAGAATGCAGAAGTATAAATGTGACCACACAACCAGTTAGGAAAGCAATTAAATGCTTGTCCTTATATTAAAGTTACACCAAGCTTAATCAAACTAAATAATCAAAATGAGAGATTCATTCGCTGTGCCTGACTAAATAATTATAGTAACTAATCAGAATCAGTGAAATAAAAGTCAATGAGATTTGTTAATGATGTTATAATGGTGTAAGTATGTCTATAATGAGTTGATTAAATACTTTACTTGAGATAAAAGTCAGTTTTCAGGTTTTAGTTTATGAAAATTGCCCAGTTTTTAACCACTTAAAACTCCTAGGTTTAATTCAAACCTTCTCAAGTCATTAGTGACAACCTCGAAGTGATATAACACCAACCGCCTCCAGCTTTCACGTCTTCGCACGTTATTTCTGTCATAGCCTCTTTCTCACTGTATTCTGTCGCTCCATCACATTATATTTCTGCTATGTTTTAACCTAAACACCGGTAAATGGAACCGCCTATAATATATGCAGCTGTGTGAAATGGCTCTGTTTTAGCAAGCTTGTGAATCAGCTGAAGCCACAAGGGCCAAGCCTGATATAGAACGGTGAGTGTGATATTGCTTTCATATAACAGTTTGACAGCACATGTAAACAAATAAAAAACATCGGCAGAGTAACGAGTAAATAAACCTCAAACATCCACAAATCTTATTGTGTGTAAATCAAGTTTCTTCTGTCGCAACTTCAAACCTTGAAACCAGAGTTATCGATTCTAAAACATCCCTTTAAAAATGACAGCCTTAGTATATTTGAGTATTATCTTGAGTAACGTATTATGAGTAACAGAGAAAGACATCAACTGAGCTTTCATTCAGCTAAAAATCTAAAGTTATTATATTTAATTATAATAAATAAACAATAATTGTCATTTTTTCACTGAGGAAAGCAATTTGGTTCTCTATTAAAAGGCGTTCACACCAGATGCAGGCTTGCGCAAATAGATTTGAACATTTGAATGTAAATATTTTGAGTTTTATTGCATTATTCGTGCGTCAAATTTGTTTCACAACAGCGCAGATTCGCATCATGGAAGAGGCTTCTGTCTGCGTGGTGACTCCAGTTTCATTGCTAATGGCTAACATGTTTTTTTATCGAGAGAGTAGCTGCGCTTTATGTGCTTTAGGGAGGCTGAGAAACAGCTTAGATTTGTTTGGCGCCGTGTCTTGGTCGTAGACTGTAAAAAATGTGGATGTAGTATCCCATAGGTTACTGAAGATCACAAATAAAGCTACAAGTGGGTGGCGCCAACAGTTCATTGTGTAGTTTGTGAGGACAATTAAGTGCACAGCATGCCATATTATCTGACAATTGTAAGAAATAATCAATTAACTGCGCAAAGTCACATAAAACGAAGCAAAAATACGATATACATTCCCTGGCCACTTTATTAGGTACACCTTGCTAGTACCTGGTTGGACCCCATTTTGCCTTCAGAACTGCCTCAATCCTTCGTGGCATAGATTCAACAAGGTACTGGAAATATTCCTGAAATATTTTGGTGTATATTGACTTGATAGCATCACGCAGTTTCTGCAGATTTGTCGGCTGCACATCCATGATGCGAACCTCCCAATCATCCACATCCCAAAGGTGCTCTATTGGATTGAGATTTGGTCACTGTGGAGGCCATCTGAGTACAGTGAACTCATTGTCATGTTCAAGAAATCAGTCAGAGATGATTTGCGCTTTATGACATTCATGACATGCATAGACATTCTTAATCACTAGCGCTTCATGCTTTATCCGCATCTGGTGTAAATGTACCATTTCATTGACTACGTTTACATGTTTATCAGTAATCAAATTATTTGCCTTAATTTGATTAAGACAATAATTTGATTAACAATGATTAACGTCGTTGTTATTCACGTTTCCTCCGGAGTTTCATGTAATTTCAGGCATGTGATTTTTTATTTTTTGACTTTAACTGCAGTTTCACTGTTTCACTTTCATTCAGGAACATTTAATTCACGACCCCTGCATAGTGATGGGAAGTTTGGATCTTTTTACTGACTCGGACCTTTGAGTCTTGTTTCTTGAGATTTCATTCAATTTGCCAAAATAACATTAAAATGTTATAAGATGCTTTCAAATACATCTACAACTAGCCCAAGCGTTGATCACACTACTACACACAAGTCAATAACTAGAACACTACTGTACAATGCAATGCTACTAAGAAAGAGAAAAAGGAAAAAGTGCCGTTTACGTGACACTGACCATCCCATATAAGCTTAACTAATCAAAAACAAACAAACAAAATTAATCGCAATCACAATTAATCGCAATTACAAAAAATTAATCG
>CAIGQQ010003715.1:117478-158126 GCA_903798035.1 Danio albolineatus
AAAATTAATCGCAATCACAATTAATCGCAATTACAAAAAATTAATCGCAATCACAATTAATCGCAATTACAAAAAATTAATCGCAATCACAATTAATCGCAATTACAAAAAATTAATCGCAATCACAAAAAAATGCTATTTAAGCACATGCAATTTCTAAATCGCGTAAGGCTGCAATTTTATCTATTAATTTATTTAGATTTTTGTTCATGTTCTTGTGCGCATGATTTTAATATGTTAACCAATCAGAGCTGACAAAATAATCATATTGCGATTTCTTGAACGGATATTGCGATTGCAATTTTTTTTTCGATTTTGGCAACTGTTTTTGCTTTTTCAAACGCGCTACATACACATTCTACATGTATTCAGCTTTGCTGTAATTGCTCAGTGTGCTGCGTCAGCTCTGATTGGTTAACATATTAAAATCATGCGCACAAGAATGTATTTTGAATAAAAATCAAAATTAATTTATAGATAAAATTGCAGCCTTGAAATTGCATGTGCTTAAATCGCGATTTTTTGCGATTGCGATTAATTGCACAGCCCTACTATTGGGTTAACTATCCTTTAAATGTCATTTATAGTGAACCACCCCATGTTGACGGTTGAGTAGCGGCAGATGATTTGTGGCTGCTGGACCAACTTCTAATGGAAAAACAGCAAAACTAATGTACCCAGCAATGAGCACTAGCGACAACACCTACACCTGCTCCACATGATGGGTGCAGTGAATGCATTGAGGGCTTGGTGTTTGAATCACACGTCAGGAAAAGAGGCTGAAGGCTTCATTTTTCTTTGGCTTAGACTCTTATTTATCAGGAGTCACCCCGGTGGAATGAACTGCCAACTATTCCGGTAAATGTTTTACACGGCAGATGCTCTTCCAGCCACTACCCAGCACTGGGCAACACCCATACACTCTCACATTCACACACTCTCATACACAACAGCCAATTTAGTTTGTTCATCGTCTTTGGGAACCCGGAGGAAACCCACGCCAATGTCAACATGCAAACTCCACACAGAAACGTTAACAGTTACTAAATAAAATAAGACGTTCATAGTTCATTGTGTAATAAAATAAAAATTCGAACTTCTCTCTCTCTATCGCTCTCTTTCATACACTCATGTACACACTTACGCACACTCATTCGTTAACTTAGCAGTTCAGTCATGCATTTGAATCACATTGGACTCTGGGGTGTACTGCTGCCGACAGATTGTTGTGTGTGTGTGAGCGTGTGTGATTGATTTGGACTCAAGAGCATTCGTGTGATGACCTTCTTCCCACGCTGGACGGCTCCGGTTAAGTCTGAGAAATCGGTGTGTCTGATTCAAGACTGTTCTACATCATTTGCAAAGTCTAGATCAGAGATGCCCAAAATAGGGCCCGCGGGCCAAAGTTGGCCCATGTTAACCTTTGATTTGGCCCACCAGCCAATCAAAAAGGAGATGGACAATTGATGGAGAAGGTTGGGGCAAATCCCTCAAACAGAGATCATCATCTTTTGTTTGTTTGTTCAATTGCTGAGCTACAAAAAAAAAAAACTGAAATTAAATGTTTCAATTAAATGTAAATTTATCAGATTTTTTTAAAGGGTCATGAAACCCATTTATTAAAAAAAAATAAATAAATAAAAATTAAAATTAAATAAATAAATAAACAAATTAATTAATTAATTAAAAAAAATATGTCGACAGATATATATGTGTGGCACATTGCTAAAAAAACTTTTAGGACACATATTTCACTAGAGTATTATTTTTGTAAATAAAAAAAACCATGTGTATGGTTTTTATTGTTGATAAGATTAAATATTTTTTTCTATATACTGTTAAATATTATTAAATTAGGAAATTACTATGGCAGCCTTAATGTAATACAGTTTGGTGTATTTAGCTTCGGCCCACCACCCTCAAGCAAGTTTGGTTTTTGGCCCTTCATAATAAAAAGTTTGGGCACCCCTGGTCTAGACTCTTTTGGATCCCAGAAATAGAATCCCCTGAAAGAGAAGACTCTGTTTCTAGTAATAGTCAAAGACTTATACTCGATGCAGACATGAATGTCTCGTTCTATCCTTTTGTAGCTTTTTTCAATAGTTTGTGTATTTCCAAAGTCCCTTTAAGTCACGTCATTTCACTCGGCGGGCATGTCAGAAACGCCTCTCGGGCAGTATGCTCAGGCATTCTGTCTGAATGGAGAAACATCAAATTCTCCAATACTGTTTGGCAAGCTTACGATTACATTACATAAAATTTAACAACATACCGTCTTATAAGTTTTATTTCTAAACATCCGAATAAAACAATATCGGCATTTTTTCAGGTTGCCCGAGCTAATGCGCATGCGCGCTCGAAAGGAACAAGATCACGACACCAACCTCACCAACCCACTACACATCATCATCCTCTGAATAATGATTGTTTATTCGAACTGCTCTTCTGAAGTAATTGACAACTTGCTCTTGATGGCGAATCTCCTCCAGAAATGACAGCGACTCTTTGTTTACAGGTCTGTGGGTGTTTGTGTAACAACTGTCATGTGATGTGCGTTTGACAGGACGGACTGTACCTCACATTCGTTTCATACAGATTCAAAAAACAGAAATATTTTGTTTTTAAAAGCAATTGGTTCATTTAAAAGTCCAGATTTCAAGCTTTATCTGAATATATCTCTTCTGTCTGTGCAGCAAGTATTCGCTTAGATTCCAGTGCGTACGTTGACCACCAAATCTGTCGTAAAAGCAGACGTCTGGTACAAGCTTCTTTGTCAGTCTAGAACGATCGATGATTGGCTCCTGTACTAGTAGGCGGGGCTTCATTTGCCATATTGACCATTACACTTTTCCCCATTCAAAACTATACAAGTGACATGTCTTGTACATTCTATGGTCTTTGGAAATACGTAGACATCCTTCAGTGAACCAAAGTCATATTTAATATATTTAATTCAATTACATCTTACTGGTTAATCAAACTGTTTTGAGGAATAACGAGTGGATTCTGACTTCCAGGAACACCTGATGGGGTGTGTTACGGTTCGTGGGAGTTTGGATTTTTTTTTGTGCTTTTTCCCTCTTTGTTTCTCCGTATCTCCCCTCGCTCTCGCTCTCTCTCTCTATCCCTCCTTGTCTGTCATTCGCTCTTTGTCTTGCCCTATCATCTTTTGTTCCGCTATTTTCGCCTTCCCAGGTACCTGCTGGTTGGATCCCGAGCCTGTCACTCTTCATTAGGGCGTTTCCTCGTGGACCAATCAGACTTCGATCCGCGGACTTTAAATCTCACCGGCACGCCTTCTTGGACAGTTCGTTCTCTCTGTGTGTGTGTGTGTGGGTTTGTGCTGTGTTTTGTTTTCGATTATGTATGATAAATTGGCTCCGTGTTTCTGAACTTTTCAAAAACAGAACATCTGTAAAATGATTTAAGAGTGTATCAGTCCTTTTTGGGGGAAAAGGAGTAGGTTAATAGGTCACGCGACATACATTTTACCCGTGGAGTTGAATTGTTCAGAATACACTAGGTATGTGGGTGAGCGCCGCTTCTTGTATTTTTGATTTATTATTTTAGGGAGTGTATTTTTATTGGCGTCGAATACGCTGAAGATTTCGGTTTCTTTTTCACATTTTTATTTTATTAGTGAGTTTAGAGGGGATCTTGTGTTCTAGTTTAGGTGGTTTTTGGTTTTGTTTATTTCTTTGATTTGGCGCCACTCTAGTTCCTTTTTCCCCTGTAATTTGATTTAATTTGTTTGTTCATTTTTCCATTGTACATAGCGCACACATGCCTTTTGTTGACTTTATCATTCTTTCCGCATAGAGGAATAAACAAATTAATTGTTACATCTGTGTCCTTGTTTCCTTCCATCCAATCCCTTCAGTATTAACATAATATTCTAAATGTTACGTTTAATCTCCCTAGACAATTTATTGAATCGTAACAGGGTGTTTCAACAGACACGTGCTTCTCAAAGATGACCTAGTTTTTGTATAGAAAAATGGTGAATTTTGTAGAACGGTGACATGTTTGCTTTTCTAAACCAATAAATTTATGATCTTAAAAAAGCGCGGGAGCATGGGTGTCTATTAAAATCCACTCTATATTTCTATTTTTACTTTACTTTTAGACTGTGTGTAGAAACAAACACCTGTTTTGTAGCAAAAGTATCTTGTGAACACTTACACTGTCTATCGTTTATAATATCTGTTATTTTTTAAAATATTTTTACTGAAGACCAAGATCACACATCTTGTTTTGGAATCCTTTAAGAGGAAACAAAGGTAAATTAGATTGACTAGGTCAAACCCCCAAAACTCCTTGTAATGTGCCCTCTACTTGTACCTTAAAAGTCTATATTGGTACCTTAACGATATTTTTACCTAAAGTGCACATATTTATTCATACATTTATTTTCTTTTCGGCTTAGTCCCTTTATTAATTAGGGGTCGCCACAGCGGAATGAACCGCCAACTTGTCCAGCATATGTTTTATGCAGCGGATGCCCTTTCAGCTGCAACCCATCTCTGGGAAACATCCATACACACTCATTCACACACATACACTACGGACAATTTAGCCTACCCAATTCACCTACACCGCATGTCTTTGGACTGTGGGTGAAACCGGAGCACTATTATCTGAAAAAGTACAAAATGTACCTTTTATGGAAATGGACCACGCCAGTGACATCACAGTGACTTTACTACCTTTGTTTCTTTTAAGGCTGGTATGGAGTTTACTAAGGTCATGTGGGATCAGGAAGAGTTAACATCTCCCATGGCACATTGCTTTGGGGAAAGGAGACAACTTTAATAAGACGGCCACCGTTACTAGGAGATTGCATGCACCCGAATT
This sequence comes from Danio albolineatus, assembly GCA_903798035.1. Taxonomy (NCBI): domain Eukaryota; kingdom Metazoa; phylum Chordata; class Actinopteri; order Cypriniformes; family Danionidae; genus Danio; species Danio albolineatus. The sequence continues at coordinate 122,333 of CAIGQQ010003715.1, forward strand.
TTAGATATTTAAGTTCCTACATTTCAACCTCTGGATTCCGTCCCAGAGAGGGTCCTGACTTTCAAGTTAGCTCTGTTTGTGGCTTTAACATCCCTCAGGTGTATCAAAAATACAATTTCCCTCACCTCTGAGGCATGTGATTTAACTTTGCCTCTGGGTTTTAGAGCACAATCCATTAGGACTGCGGCCTCACTGAAACTGCTTCTAAGGGGAACATCTGTGGAAAGTTTATTGAGAAAGGGCAGACTTTTTAGGGATCCAAGCACCAAAGGTGCAAGTTAGGTATAAAAGGAGCTCAGAATCAGCGCCAAATGTGTGAGACTTGAGTTCCATGTGAGCCGTACAAACCATCTGGGGATTTTGATTTATTTATTTAATGTCTTAAATGAAACAGCATCAAACCGATTGTGTTTTGTCTACACCTACCCCAACCCTAAACCTACCCATAACCTGTTGTGTTGTATTAAGGTCTACACCTACACCAACTCCAAACAAACCCATAAAACAGTAATCTGCTGTGTTTTATTAACATCTACACCTACCCCAAGCCTACACCTTGCACCGTAAACTTGTGTTTTACTAATGTCTACATCTACATCTACCCAAACCCTAAACCTACCGCTTACACAGTAAACGGTTGTGTTTTATTAGCGTCTATACCTACCCAAACCTTAAACCTACCAGTTACACATTAAACGGTTGTGTTTTATTAGCATCTACACCTACCAAAACCCTAAACCTACCCCTTACACAGTAAACGGTTGTGTTTTATTAGCATCTGCACCTACTCCAAATCTAAACCTACCCCTTAAACCAGTGTTTCTCAACTGGTGGGTCGTGACCCAAAAGTGGGTCACGGGAACATTTTTAGTGGGTCGCGGAGTGTGTGTAAAACATTCATTTTTAACTTATTTTGCTTATACTTTTATTTGGAAATGCTCATACTGGACTTTTATTTTGAAATGCACAATTGTACTTTGTAATATTTGTATAATTTAATACATTTTGTCCAATGAAATCAATAAAAAGTTGTTTATTTGTAAGTCTTGGTGATTTTCTTATGATTTATCTGTCACTACTTGTGTATGTTAACAAAGAAATACAAATTAATTCATTATAAGTCCTAAAATTAAAATATAGTTCCTAAAAATTTGGGTCGCGGCTTGATGACCATGTAAAAATGTGGGTCCCGTGGCCAAACCAGTTGAGAACCACTGCCTTAAACCATAAACGGTTGTGTTTTATTAGCATCTACACATACCCCAACCCTAAACCTGCCCTTTACACAGTAACCTGTTGTGTTTTATTGACATCTACACCTACTTAAACCCTAATCCTACCCCTTACACAGTAACCTATTGTTTTATTAACGTGTTGCACGTTAATGCTGAACGTCCTTCCAGTAATAAATAAAAAAAGGTCATTTTTGTTGTGCAGTGACACAAAATGACACTATATTTGAATTCTCAGTAGCAGCAGCTGTAACTGTTCTTGCTGTAACCCAGCCTACTACCGGTGTAAGTTCCTCCCTAATACCCTATTGTATTTTTTCTAATCTTCTTCTGCCATAAAAGTCTCTAGGCAGCCCAAACCATATGTCCTAGTCACACAAATTTGACAGGATGGTCCCAAATCTCCTCCACTACTCTCCACACTCACACTCAGCAAACAATGGAACAATACAGCCACTTTGCTCATATCTCCACAACCATAATAGTTACAGTCAAAGTTGTTTTCCTATGATTCTCATTAAATATTATATCATTTTTGACAGGATTTTGTCCAGTTCTGCCAAATTTCGTATATCATCTAGTGATCCTGATCACAAAACGTTGTCAAAATAAATGTTCATTCATGAAATGGTTCAGACAATAAACTATAGCTTAATAAGTTCATGACGCCCTTAATAAAAAATAACAATAATAAAAAATGTATTGGCAAAAAATATATATTTTGCTAATCTTTTGTGTATATCAGATTTGTTTAAGAGGTGATCTTATTTTATTTATTTTTGCCAACTCATAATGGCCAATGAACTATAATAGGCTGTTCGTAATGTTGAGAAGACAACACATTTTTAGATTACAAAGTAAAATATCTGGGTAAATGATTCAATAGATTAACCATGTAAAACATTTATTTTCATTTCATAAAGTTTGATACAGGCTATAACAATCTAGTCTAGTTTATTTCCAAGATTTCCAAAGTCTAGTTTATTTCCAAGACATTTTTTGATCTCCAAATTATGTTCATATTTAACTATCCTAAATTCAGAAAGCATTTAAATAAGAAAAATATCAAAACTTTTTTTTAATTTCGTGATCAGAGACGCTAATAGTCTAATCCGATTCAATGGTTTATGCTAAGCTAAACTAAAAGTGCTACCAGATCACCATTCAAATAAGCTGAATGGACTTACAAATGGCAGAACTCAAATGTTTAGCACTAGATGACTTGTAAAATAAGCCTATTTTCAAAAAAAGTGGTGTTCCTTTAAACTCGGGTCTATGAGAAATGGTGTAGTTTACTTCTCTGCTGAAAAAAACAGCTTGAACCAGCTTAGGCTGGTTGGCTGGTTTTAGCTGGTTGACCAGCCTGGTTTTAGAGGGGTTTTGGCTAAGACCAGCTGGTCAGGCTTAGCTGGTCAGGCTGGAAAATAACCAGCTAAAACCAACTAAAACCAGCTTGACCAGCCTTGTTTAAGCTGGACATAGCTGGCTTCGGCTGGTCAAGCTGGTTTTAGCTGGTCATCTCCCAGCCTAGGCTGGTTTAAGCTGTTTTTTTCAGCAGGGTTAACATAAAATCTTGAGGCTATGACTCCACATTGTGCATGATTACAATATAATGATGTTGTTAACTCAACCCAAATGATCTTGTGGCCACAGCATATGATATTCCCACAAGTTAATGTGTTGTGAGCTAAACAAAAACTAATTGAGTCCAACTTGTCCACCAAAGAGACTTGTCAGCTTGCAGAAAACAGGGACAAAAACATATAGATGGATAGAAACGCTGAGTAAAACCGAAGCTGTACCTGACACAGTCCTGACAACCTCTGAGGTATTTCTCAGACCAACAAAGGAGAACTGGTACAGACGCCAGGAGCGGATATCTCCAACTTCCACAGAGCTGCGCTTCCACTTGTATACAATCTCCTCCTTGGGGTAGCCGTCTGCAGAAACACACAACTAGAGTTGGTTCTGAACACAAAAAAATGTACATATAGCAAATTATATACAGTCGACGTCAAAAATTAATCACCCTCCTGTGATTCGTTTTCAAATATTTCCCAGATGATGTTTAACAGCACAAAAATGTTCACAGCATTTCCTATAATATTTTTTCTTCTGGATAAAGTCTTATTTGTACGGAAGTCCTAAGAGGCCATGCATTAAAATATTTTTTCTCTCTTGTTATGTCGGGATCACAACTTATTTTTAGTTTTTACTTATTTATATATTTATTATTGTTGTTATTATTATTATTAATAATAATAATATCTGGCCAATGTCTGGCCAGGGAGAGAATAGCCTAGCTGCAGACCCGCATTCGTGTAACATGTTAAAGGCGTTCAGAACAGCCATAATATTATGAGCACAAACACCCGTGATTAATGTGCATTCATGATTATTTTCATCTATATGATTATATACCATTATTTACAACAATATTCCCTCAACTGTTACCACGTATCGTAGTGTAGCTCAATAAATCTTTGTTCTTATTTTGTAAGAACTGTGTTCGTGTTTATGTGCTTATAAGTCATTGCCTCGAGCTGTAGATTTTGTTACCTTGCTAAAAGTTAACCCGATACTGTGTTATGTTATTATCGTTGGCCACGGAAATTATATAAACAAGATTGGTAAAATACGATAATAATTCTGCACGCTGTTTGTGTTTCTCTGCAATAACATTTCCGAAACGCTAGCTGGCAGTAGGTGTTTATGTTCGTCTTTGTCGAGTTTCTTCGCTGGTGTTTTGCTTTTTCTGAACGCTATGTTAATGTACAAGTGGCTCAAACTCGATCATTTTGAGGCAGGAGCTGGCGGACGTGCAACAACATTAATCATGGGGTAAACACAACACTACAGTTTCCATCTAGAGCTCCTGAAAAGGGACTTGACGCTTGTAAACACTCACTTCATCGGGCTTGCGTGGCTCTAATCCCCGCCCACACTCGTCAGCGCTTCCAAGCCGACCAATCACAGAGCTTGCGCTATGTGTCGTTGTGACGTGTAGTTAAATTTTTTGAGAGGTGAGTGTCAGCGTCGGCCACAGCGAGGGCCATGCGACCAAGCGCAGGATGCCGAAGCATGCACGTATGCTTGATGCAGAAGTATAAATCAGCCTTAATATGTAGGAAAAATATAAAAAAATCTAACCTAAGCTAGCTAACCTAAGCTAGCTAACCAAATATAAAAAAAAAAATCTACCCAACATATAATCCGCTGTCATGATTGCATATAATTCAGTCATGTTACTGGTGCAGCAAACCAGTCAACTTTCTGTTTGTGTCAAGCCATTGACGAAATCAACACTGCGACACAGTTCAGTAAACAGTCATGACCACTTAGAAGTCATTCATTCATTTTCTTGTCAGCTTAGTCCCTTTATTAATCCGGGGTCGCCACAGCGGAATGAACCGCCAACTTATCCAGCATGTTTTTTACACAGCGGATGCCCTTCCAGCTGCAACCCATCTCTGGGAAACCTCCATACAGACTCATTCACACTCATACACTACGGACAATTTAGCCCACCCAATTCACCAATACCACATCTTTGGACTTGTGGGGGAAACCGGAGCACCCGGAGGAAACCCACGCAACCACGGGGAGAACATGCAACCACTTTCTCCAACAATTCAGTGTACTATGGCAGTTTAGCAGCAAGTTACACCGATGTTTGGGAAACAGACCCCAGGCCAGACAGTGCTAAATACCAGTGAATAATAAGGGGCTACTTTCAATGAGGTCTACATTCATCAAAGCTTAATGCATTGGGGACACACTTGCCTCAAGGATAGGATAAAGTGTGCACAAAAGGGATGATGTGGCCTAACCCCGAGTGACTTCCATGATTCAATTCAGGGGTCAAAACCCCAGTGGGAGGTGGTGATTAAACCTGACCTCAGGCGACTGATAACTTTGTGGACGAATGCAGCAGGTTTAGCATTTATTAGGGAGCATACAGTTGAAGTCAGAGTTTTTACTGCAATTTCTGTTCAACACATTTCTAAACATAATAGTTTTAATAGCTCATGTTTAATAACTGATTTCTTTTTTCGTTGCCATGATGACAGTACATAATATTTGACTAGATTTTTTTAAAGATACTAGTATTCATAAAGGTTCAAGACACCCTGGAGTACTTTTTTGAGATCTTATCAGATTTGTGTGTGTTGAGCATCAGTTAAGAAATTGTTAGCTCCTGTCAGCTTTAATTGTGGAGAAAACTGGATAGCTTTTAGCTTTTTTCAGCTAATTTAATCTTCTGGGTTTAAAATAATTGTTTTGTGGGGGCGGGGGTGACGTAGCGCATTAAAATCGGTGACGTAGCACAAAACTCCAAGTGGAGTGATGACGCGTCGGTTTCTCATTATTAGTCATAGAGGAGTTTTCTTATCCTATGAGAAGAGCCTGCTTCTTAATTATTCATGAGTGTATGTGCTTTCTGAAGGCAAAGCAGACCTGCCAAGGTTGTATGTGTTTGCTTCACTGATCCACAGGGTTTCTACCATGTTTTTCCCCGCGATGCAGTCCGGGCCGATACAGCAAAGATGTTGGTTTGCAGCAAGCATTTTTGTCGGGAGAGCTGTATGAGAATTGAAGAATGGTGGACTTCGTCTTTTATCAGTGGAGTTTGTTTCCATCAAGTTACCATTGAGACACATAGCCTTTATTCGTGCTGCTGGGTTCGCACATGTTTAAAATCCTCCAGATTACCGGTCGGGTTAATGGTTGGAATAGACAGGGCAAAAGACCTGCTGCACTGCTTTTCAGACTGTCTGCATTCAGACCCAGGGATGGAGGAGGAGTGTAGTCCACCTCATTCACAGTGTTTATATAAACACGATTATCTTCATAAAGATATAACTAATTGTGCTTGTGTGTAAATGAAATTACAAAAACAAATTTAGCAGGGCATTAATTTACTAACTGTTTATTTCTTTGCATTTTAACTTTGTAAACTAAAAAATCATGGGTCTCCTCGTGGTTTGTGTCTCATTTCAAGAGTTCACGCTTTGCTGATTATTGTTAATAAAGCTTGTTTGGCATGCTGTCCCAGGAGAGAGCCCTGAGCACAAAAAATATACGTCAATAACTGTTGAGAAAGTTCTTACTGTAGTAAGGGAAATCTGCTTCATTCTTGTCTGTCACTGCGCTGCTTGTGCGTGAGAATCTACAACCATCAGAAGACTAGTGAGCAATCTCTGTGGCTCTGACACGAACGTGGGAATGGTGGGCGGGGAGAACCAGCTCATTTGCATTATAGACACCGGCAAAAAACAAAAAAACAGCTACAATGTCCTAACAGCTCAAATTTCCAATATACAGAAAGGTATAATAACTAATCTGATGGGTAATTTGAGCTGAATCTTTACAGACACATTCCGGGGGCACAAAAGACTTATCTTAAATCTTGAAAAGGGGTAAAATAGGTGCCCTTTAAATAATATTGACCTTAAAATGGTTAAAAAAAAAATCAAAAACAGCTTTTATTCTTGCCAACATCAAATAAATAAGACGTTCTCCAGAAGAAAAAATATGATTGGAAATACTGTGAAAAATTTGCTTTGTTATACATAATTTGGGAAATATTTGAAAATAACAAGCTTCTTAGGGGAAGAAAATGGAGGTATGAGGTTGCAGGCTACTAAAAATGCAATCACGTCCTCTCCCTTTGATCAAGGTCCCCTTCAAGTGAATTAGTATGGACCTCATAACTCTGTTGGAATGGTCAGCATGGGAACATCACTTCAAACTAGTTTAGCATGATTATGCAACCCGATACCCAGAAGCGGAGCCGTAATATTTTAACAAAAAAGAAAAAAAAAGACAAAATCTCTGTTTCACATAGCTCTCATGAGAGACACGCACACAATTTGATGAAAATCTACGTAAGCAGATTTCACAAACTAGCGAAAACATGCAACCCAGGTATCATTGTGAAAACGTACTGCTATATACATTTCTGGAGAGCGTCAGATACGTCCCACAAGGTATGTTTTTTGCGATTTTTGTTTTTACGAATCCACCAGAGGCCGTTGTTTATGCTTTTTGAAATCTCCAACTTCTCTTGAAAGTGTCATTCGCACCTTTTGTTCTCACATAAATCCAGCAGAGGTTGCTGACGACGGACTGGCTGACAGATCGACTGACCCACCCTCCTTCATTCAGTTCAATTTAATTCACCTTTATTTGTATAGCGCTTTTACAATGTAGATTGTGTCAAAGCAGCTTCACATAGAAGGTTATAGTAAATTGAAACAGTGTCAGTCTAGTTTTTAGTGTTGGAGTTCAGTTCAGTGTGGTTTAATATTCACTACTGAGAGTCCAAACACTGAAGAGCAAATCCATCAATGCAAAGCTCTACAAGTCCCGAACCGTGCGAGCCAGTGGCGATAGCGGCGAGGAAAAAATCCCTATACCCAACCAATAGTGTTTTCTAAAGCACCGATTGACCCACCCACCAACTAACCAAAAGCCAACCAACAGTTTTAAAAAGCAAACCAGAAAAATGAAAAACCCTCGCCTGATTTTTACCCCGTTTTCAGATTTTACTACATTCTCACCCTGTTATTTACTTGCATTTGTTTATTTATTTATTTTATTTATTTACTGTTATTTAAATTTTTTTTGCTTCTGTTTTTGTCCAACCCGGTTTCTCGAAATGTTCTTCGCTGGACTCGAACCCTGTCGTCGTCAACTCCTCTCTGCGTCCCAAGTCCGCTGACATAAATGGACAACTAGACTGGCCTAGAGCTAACTGTGGAGCTCTGTAAGCTCATAAACTCCTCCAGAAACCTAATCTGGATGATGGAAGCTTTCAGCGGTGCTTCTGACTGAGCCAAGCCCAGTTTGATGAACTGTTGCCAGTGTCGGCAGGAGGATATTCCCCCAGGATACCAACGACAAGCTCCTGATTGGTTAACGCGGTGCAAATGTCCGCTGAAATTCAGATTTTCAAACTGGAGTGATTCGTGTGTTAAACGCGTCAAACACGCAAATGCTCAATTTGTGCCGCGACATTCGCGCGTATTGCGCCACAGGATGTCTATTCACGCCTTTGCATTGGATTAACACTTAAATCACTTGCACTTGATGCTTCTACCGCGTCTGGTGTGAACGCAGCATAACAGTACATTCACACTGAAGGCTGGGAGAGCGTTAAATATTTGCTAAACTGATATCGTATTTAAAGGAGCCGCTGCAGCATTATCAGCAAATCACTGACATTCCCACATAAAACATGCTATCTAGCATGAAAATGTTGCCCGCTTTTATTAGATTCATTTAACAATGGAAGATCAAGTTGTTTAAGTTGTCTATTATGTGTCCGTATGTCTGAAATAACCTGAAGCAGCTATACCAATTTGTACAGTCGCTTGAAATTCACGCTTTTTTAAAGAAAAAAAAAAAACATAATAAACATTAATGCACATCAGTTGCTTGTCACTAACTTTTTAAATGTATGTCCCTGTAAGAAAACATTGTAAATAACGGGATATCGGGCGACCGCAATATTAAAACCCTTGGGAACAACTGTGGTCAGAACCAAAGTTCACAGTGACCGTGTTCTCTGGACTATTCTCAAGCGGTGGACATCTACATTCTGATTGCTTGCCGCCGAACCTCGTCATAGCTCATTACCATAAAGTTTACTTGATTTCAACTCAGCGCAAACACCGCTAAAGACGAGCCGCGCTGCTCCTCGCCGCCGGCTCCCATTGAAAACGAATGACTTCCGGCTACATTGACACTCTCGCCGCTTTCGGTGTGAACGCACCGGCCACCAGGCGACAGTGAGCCTGGGTCAAGGTCTCTTTCATCACTGCATGCAGTTTTAATTAAAACAATTATGTTTTGAAATGTGTTCAAGGAAAAAAATCTTCAACCATACATTGTCCCCTGAAAGGTTTATTGTTTGTTCCTCTTCATTTCTGTGCAAAAACATTCATTGACTGTCAATATGTGTTAAGAAAGAGTCTTTTCAAAGCAGAGGGAGACACAAAGAACACAGTCTTCTGATAACCATCTACAAGAACCATTAGCATATAACAGATTTTCCTTTGTACTTCCACAGATGATGCTGTCCCATTAGACTGTCCCATTCTGCTTTATCACTGCCATAATAACATAATAAACTATAATAACCCAACCCTCCTAATAATCAAAGGATAAATTCCAGCCTTCTGCGCCTAGATTGCAGCTTTGCACAGTGAGTTTGGCCAGAGGAGAAATGGTCTTTCCCAACTGAGCCTGGTTTCTCTCAAGGATTTTTTCCTTCACTATTGTCAATTGGTGCAGTTTTGTTCTTCGCCGCTGGTTTGCTTGATTTTGAGACATGTGGAGCTGCGCATCAATGGATTTGCTCTTTAGTGTTTAGACTTTCAGCAGTGAAAGTGAAACCACACTAAACTAAACTTCGACTCTGAAAACTGCACTGACACAGTTTTGATTTACTAGAACTTCTGTTTTAAGCTGCTTTGACCCAATCTACATTGTAAAAGCGCTATAGAACTAAAGAAGAATTGAATTAAAAATAAAAATAGGAGTGAAAAATCTTTAATAGCATTTTAAAATCTTTTTCAGGCATGAGAGAAATATGAGAACGCTGGAGACTTACAACTGGAGAACTCGAGAGGACACGAATGCTCGTCCATTGGAAAGTTATTCAGTTTAAGCTGGCACTCGGCGTCAATGGTCAACCTGCAGACAGAAATTCCTTTAATTAAATAGTCTCCATGCAAGACGCTTCATTAGCATAACCCACATTTCCTGTTTAATCGTCGGTGCTGGAATAATGAAATAACTGACAAAACATGCCAATGAGTTTTGTCAGCAAACACTATTAACGGCAGACATGCCACATAATTGAAATAATTGGATGAATGTTGCACTGAAGAAAAAAGTGATCAGACTAGTGTTGCATGATGAATCAGTTATTTAACAAGATCGGTTGTTTTTACAGATGTTACCCAGATAGCAAGGTGACTGATAGAAATATTAACTATAGGTATAGTGAGGTCGATTCTGTGATCACTGTATTTAACACAAAATCAAGCAAATGTTGCAAAATTTTGTATAGAAGCTCAAATTTTTTGCAAATTGACACAGATTTCCCACAGTTTTGGGCAGTCAGGACACCGTTCAAATTCCCACCATGCCGCAGACCGCCATCTGCATGGTTTTACATTCAAAAAAGTTTTAGTATACATGTGCTTGTCAGGTTATCAAGAGCTCAAGTTTTTAATACGCTCTTTTCGCCTGGTGTGTTATCATACCTGTCAACATTGGGATGTGAAAATAAGGGATTTAAATAAGGGATTTTAAAATAAGATAAGGGAAAACATTTTTTAAATCCCCATATCAAATATGTCCTTCTGTTTCAAAGTAAATAAACAGTTAAACCGTCAGTAATAATTTTTTATATTATTATCTACAAAAGAAAATTTAATAGTATACGTTTGCAAACAGCTTAACTTAATAAAATGAGCTATTATGAAGAAATAAAATCAAGTTATCAAATCTTAGTCATCTTTTCTTCGCTGTATAACTTACACATTATGAATAAAGAGCAGTGAATGAATCTCATTTATTATGATTTTTTTGTTTGACTACATTAAATAAGAAAGGTGTCACTGTTATAAATAAAAGAAGTTTACATATAGTTATAATGACTGCATTCAATTGCTTTCCTAAAGTTTTGTGCTCATTTAGGACAAAATTAGTTGTGTTTGAAAAAAAAAACCCATCAAAATCGACATCTTTAGATGTTATTATTATTAATTATGTGTATATATCTGTTCAAACACAAACACAAAACCCACTATCCACTTTCACTGTGCCTCTAATCGAGTGTACAGAATCCGTTTGGGAAACAGCGTCTGTTTATCACTACAGACGCGTCAGCTGAAAGTTACGCACCACTTTATGGCTGTTTTGAGGATTGTATAGGAGGAGCGACAGCACCTGTAATGAAAAGGAAAGGGAATCCCGCCGTTTTTATGTTTATTTCAGAGTGTTTCACGCCTAAATAAAACGAAAGCACAGATTCCAACAGACTTAAGATCAAGGGCGGCCCCTGGTGGTGCGGCGGTATGGGTTGCGAATAGGGAGGATCAACTCTTTAATGTTTATTGACACCTGTCGGAGAACGACTGAAAATACGGGAGAAATACGGGAAAATACCTTTACGGGATGATAGCGGGATACAACTGTAAAATATGGGAGAATCCCGGGAAATACGGGAGGGTTGACAGGTATGTGTGTTATACGCATCATGTGATGTTATTGCAATACACATTCAAGTCTGTTTGAACTAGGCCACATCAGTCTTGTTCTCCAGTCGAGATCCCCACCAGCCTGCCCAGTCAAGTTTGTTTGTTTGTTTATTTGTTTCATTAATGTTTTGCCCCTCTGGGTGGTTTAGTTTGCTGTTTATTTTATTTTATTGTTAATAAATACCCATTTCATTTCTGCACCGGAGTCCTCGCTCCTTTTCCTCAGCTCAAACCCTGACATACATACCGCTTGTTTGAAAACAAAATTTTTTGTCAAACCTACTGCAAACTTATATGAGCGATAATATAATTAAGGGTGGAAGGGAGCCTTACAATATTTTCCAAGGGAAATGGAGGTCTCAGGCGAAAAAAGGTTGGGAGTCACTGATATAAACCACCAACCCAGACAATATATCACTTTAAACTATTAAAAATGTTAATAAAAGTTGCTTTTTTAACTTTTCAATGTTAAAAGTTGTCAAGATCAAGGTCTAATAATGTTATTCATAAGCATAAACAAAGGTAATACTTTATTTTGATGGTCCATTTGAGTATTAGTAGGCTGTCTGCTTAGTATCTGTTGATACTGCTGTTAAACAGACATTTAATTGACTATAAGAAACTTTGCAAGTATGTCAGCTTATCTAACCCCAACCCAGGCCGGATTAAGAAATCAGAGGCCCCTGGGCACATTGTCTTGTAGGGCCCCCTACCCGGCCGCACCCCTATAGTTGAATTGAAAAAGAATAATAATAAAATAATTTTGAAATAAAAATTATCTATAATGTCTTGCCCAAATTTAAAAATAAATAATATATAGTGCATATATTTATAGTTTACAAAGATTAAACTTATTTTTTAAGCATTTTAAGCACACTTTGAAAAAAAATCCTAATAAAACTAGTGAAAATGAATGTTTTTTAGTATACATGCTCAATTCAGCGCGCGTTATTTCTAAACTGACGTTTTCGCGCTTGACCAATTACAGCAGTCTGTTTAGTTAGAAAAGAAAAAATCTGCGTGCTTTTTATACATGGTGTCATCTTCTGACAATTTAAATTATAGATGTATGTGATAACGTTACGTTAGCGATTATTTGCTAAGATGAAATAGTTGTCTAAGCCAGTGGTTCTCAAACTTTTTTCACCAAGTACCACCTCAGAAAAAAATTGTCTCTCCAAGTACCACTATGATTGTATTAAAATACAGTAGCATAGTAGGTCTAATTAAGCAGCTACAGCACTGCACAGTTCAAAAACGAGGCTGATTAATTCTTATTATGAATATTTATTATTGTCAGCCACATTAAACATTTTAATTAGTTTGAACATGAACACTATATTGTGCATTAAGGTAAAAACATAAATAAATAAAATGCAACGTTTGAATTAAAATGTGCTTTTAAAGTTAATTAAAATTGCACTGTACTTATGTGAAAAGAAAACTAAAAAGTATTATCTAAAAAGTAGACTATTCGATAAGTTTCTTGGACCTTATAAATATAGGCTGTATGTCATCATATTCATAAATATGTTGCATGTATATATGACTTATTTGTATGTCTTTAAAATGTAAACATTAACTTGTATTTTAAATATCTAATAAAGATTATAAATGTAAAGAATTGCATTTACATACTTAAATTAGAAATTAGATCTGCTTACTGTGCGTTTGAGTAGGTTTTGTGTGTCAGAAAAGCAAGTGATTAAACCATACCTGTCAACATTAGGATATAAAAATGCGAGATATGTCTCCAACAACTGTTACAAATATGAAAGGGAAATTAGCTTCAAATGATAGAATGCATAATAAACATTAGAAATTGAACATAAAATAAAAGTTTTAGCCTTTAAAATCAATTAACTGATCACAGTGTTATCGTACACGTCAAGTGTTAATTTTTTTTACTTTAATTATTCAGCGATTCCTCCAAGTACCACTAGAAAGAAGCCTGCGTACCACTAGTGGTACACGTACCACAGTTTGAGAACCACTGGCCTAAGCAATATGATTTTACAGAGAGGGAGGCATATCTTTATCAAGACGTGCCGTCTATTCTAGCTGCCAAGGTATTTCTGCGGTCGTCCATACACTGCGTATTACGGTAGAGCGCTAAAAACTGAACACAAATACGCATGTTTGTCATGATAGATCGGCTTCTATCATGGTCTGATGATAAAGAATTAAATCACAACGAAACGAATAATAAACGAATGCAAAAAAAAAAACAAAAAACGGAATATCAAGGCTGCTTTATCCGTATTTACAAAATAAAACTCCTTCAAATCTCACAGACGACCCTACTTTGTCCCTGTGTTCAAAAAAGTATAAGAATAAAACTAATTGATTTCACAAGCCATCTACACCATAGATTGACTGAATAAATAGCTTATTCCAACGAGTCGCGCTTTCCGCGCGCTCCAAAATTGCCTTATTTTCCCCCCTCGCAGGGGCCCCAAGTGCGCACCGGCCCCTGGGCCTGTGATAAGGCCCATTGGTTAATCCGACCCTGCCCCAACCCCAAACTAACAGTCTACTTATAATCTAACGTGAATTAGTTGCCATGTTGATGCAATTTAACTTAAATTCAACAAACAGACCATCAAAATAAAGTGTGACCTAAATAAATAATGAAAAAATAAAAACATGAATCACTAAATATGGAAAACTGCTAATTTAAGGTGTATTAATTACATTTCTTTTAATAAACCTGAAAGAAAACAACATGGAGCTTAACTCAGCAACAGAGATACTGAAGCATATGCTAATTTGATCTCAATATTCACACCACCGTTAAGTTTTTGTCAGTTTCGTGCTCTTCAAAAACGGCTAAGAGGATGCTGCAAGGGCATCTTTGACGTTTTTTAAAAAGAAGAGAACAAAGCATAAGTTGAGTGTATTTTCCCCTGGGAATGCATTAGAAGGAATGACAAAGTACACTGATTCAATAAGGCAGCATTGTCAAGATTGTACGGGTTGTTATTTAGAAAAAAAAGTCACGTTTTGAGGTATCTTCTAATGCAATCTCTACAGAAACTACCCAGCGTGAGAGGACACACTCCATTCAAAAATCATTGTTGTTTTTTTCTTCAAAGACTTTAAAATCCTCTGTAGAGCTTTGAGGTGCTGAGAAGTGTGAAAATCCATTTTAGATTTTTTAGATCCATTTTTTTAAAAAGTACAAATTCCAAATCAGAAATGTTGGGCCAGTTTGGAAAACACACATAAAAAAGAAAGCAGTGATTTCTAAATTCACTTTGACTTATATTTCATTGCAGATAATACTAACATTATTAAATTATTAATTAAAACATTATTTAATGTGTTCCTCATGATTTCTACTGTCTTTTTATTGTTCAAATAAAGTTGAAACTGTAAAGCATTTACTATTTTTTATTAAATAAATTTGCCATTCCTTTTAAAACACGTTTAGGGACTGAAGACACCAAGTGATGAAGTGTTTCAGGTGTATTTTTGTCCCATTCTTCCTGCAAACAAGTCTTAAGATGGTATGGGGTCTTCGTTAGTTACATAGTGTACCAAGACGGTGTACTGAAAATGAAAAATTGCTATTTTCTATGCCAGTGTAGCTAGGAACTATACTCTGAAATTGGTGTAATAATTAATGAACTTTGCTGCTGTACTGTGACTGCAGCATGCACTATGACATTACCCTATACCTAAAAGCTTTCAGAAAAAGTGGACCGTTCTTTTAATATAAATATGTAATAATAAAATACAATAAATACAAATATAAATGAAAAATACATATTGATGACTAAATACAAGCATGGCATCAAAAATTAGTCTATAAAAGTCATTGTTCGGGTCGTTTGGTATTTTTGCAGTTTTGTAATCGTGTTATCACACCATCGCCCTTCAATTTATTTGATAAACCCACCTCTTTTTTAAGATATTAACATTGATTAATGTACGAGTTGATATTCTTTGAGGTGTATAAGCCTTTTTTTTTCAGATTTCAGAAAAATCAAGGGGGAAATGAGGCTGTACTCTGAGGTAAACCACTTTCTTTTTAAAATTCTGAACCTTTGGGACTCTTAAGAATATACTAATATCAAAATCCTAATTAATTTTTCACAGTACTTGTGTCATCTTTCTGTTCTTGATCATTTTGTCACTAATTATTCACTAAACTGAGGTAAAACTAATGAATTAAAAAAAAAAAAAGTGACTCGATATTTGTAAAGGTATCCAAATTTGATGTGTTTTTCACCAGTTACAATATAAAACAAGGACAAACGAGGATAAAATATGTGTTTTATCTTGTAATTGGTTAAAAAACACCAATTTTCACCAGTTACTAGACAAAACTAGGCCGCAAAAGCTATTCTGAACCATTATTATTTTGTAACTTTACTTCAATATATGGTAAGGCATTGTAACGTAGCATATAACGTAGCATAACAATGCTAAAAGTAGCTTAGCATTGCAAACGGTCACTTGCTATCTGGGTATGCTCAAATGATGTATGGGAAAAAATACAAATCAACACAAATAAACATTGTATTTACCTTAAAGTGTACAGTATACGCCCATCATTCCATATCCGAAGCATCCTATTGGGTGTGGTGATCCAATGGGCGTCTGCCTTTTTCGAATTGCGGAAAAACGTGTCAGGAATCCAGATTTTTCCAACCATGTTGCTGTTGAGGCGTAGAACCTTCATGGTACTGTTGAACTTCAACCGTCTGTCATACCACGTCTGGGCGAAGAAGATGTCAATTGTGTACTCCTAGAGAACCAGAAAGAGCAATTATTGACGTAATTTGAATATTATAACTATACCACAATGTTTGGCCTTGTTTGGCATTTTAGAGAAAAATATATGGAAATAGATTCTGGAAATGACATAAGCCAGGATCAAACTTGCACTGGATCACGTGTATTATTGATTTTGTTCAATGTTCTTTTTTTAAAAAGTAAGAAATAAACATAAACATTGTTAGAATTCGCTCAAGAATGAACCTTAGAGATGTGAGATGTGGTTAAAGAGATGCATCAGCTTTAGGGTAACTGCTATCACACTGTATGCATAATGCTGTTTCATAATTATGACTGGCGCAGCCTAAAATAACTAGAAGTTATTATCAATTCACAGACACAAAGCAAAAACATCACCACTGGATCAATAGTTCACACACATTTTTGTGTCATAGTCTACAGTATAAGCAGGAAAAATACAGATTACATATGACAATGGTTACGTAGGTGAGTAAATAAAACTAAAATGAAGTGTGAACTATTCTGATACAGCACACGTGAAGCAGACGCTTTACAAAAGTTGCGTGGAAGGGGGGGGGGAACAAGTCAAACTTAATGAAACATTTGAGGGCACAGGGTATCAACTTAAAGGAAGAGGAATGCACTGTCTTTAACAGCTTGCGACATCATCTGGCACTTTCAGTACGTTTACATGGACACCAATACTCAGATTTTAATATGATTAAGACAGTACTCTGATTAAGGGTCTATCATGTAAACAGCAATTTTTGATGACCCTAAAAGGCCACAGAAACTCGCATTGTGAAATCGTTTTGAAGTTTTTTCTTTCCATTCGGCGTGCGGTATCGAATTCCACTATACCAACACTCCTTATTTAATAGTCGCATCAAATACGGCGGCATCAGGGGGACATGAATGAAACATACCTGAATGAAAGTGATACTGCCGAACTGCAATTAAAGTCGAAAAATTAAAAATAAAACACCTGGATTACATGAAACTTCAGAGGAAACATTGGATAACGAGGTGACGTAATGACGTTAATGGATCGGATTCAGATTAAGGCAAAACCCTAGAAAAAGGCTGTTCACTGATTTTGACGACAGCTCTTCCGCAGGTTAGTAGTAAGCTAATCTAATGTTAATTGCATAATGCAAATCTTGCATTCATGTTAATAATAAATGAATCAAAAGAAATATATTAATGCAATTCAAATATCTAAAATATGAACTGATGTATACTTAAAAATTTTATTATATAGTTCAATTAAAGTGATTAACATATGTAATTTTTGGCAAATTATTTTGTGGCTCAAAAGTATCGGTTCAGGCACCAGTACCATTTTAAAAGAAGCGATTTAGCACTAGTATTGAAATAACCCCAAACGATACCCAACCCTACCAAGCACACACACCCATTAACAGTGCGCTTTTGCTGCAGAACCTGAGGCACAATTAGGTCTTGTGGTGGGCCTCATGTACCTGTTTAATAGCTTGGTGCCTCAAGAGAATTGAAGTGTCCTGCTGGTACTCGGAATCGAAACTACTACCTAGGTTGCAAGTCTACCTTACCATTAGGGCTCATTCACAGAGACTGCATTTTTGCTTCTAAAAACATGGAATGGTTTGAAAAAACCATAGCGTAAAGCATGAAGGTATCCAGACACAGCCACAGAGCGCTTGTAAACAGAAACTTGCAATGCTTGTCCCACTTCCGAGCTCTTCTGATTGGCCCACTGCTATGGAACTGACAATAATAAGCTGTGCTGCTTGTGAAATATTGAATGTCTTTCAATTTGACTCACCATCTGAAAACACAGTGCCACCTTTGAGTCTCGTTCATTGAGGCATTTTGTTTATTTCCTTCAATTTGACAAAATAGAATTAAAATGTTACGAGTTTCTTCCAAACTAGCATAAACGTTGATCAAATCTAAGTCGTTCGTTCATGTGACACAGCAGTCCCATATAAGCTTAACCAAACGGTCTGAGCCGGAAGGACCCATGATTAGTACACCTTTTGAGTATTCGGGTTATGAAGTTGTGCATTCATCATGTGACAGCATGTAACGAGATGACTCAAACCCAAGAACTCGAGAGATGAACGGATGGAATCTTTTTCGGCTCTGACTGCATATGATTGGCTTCTATCTTTTACATGATGAACCAACAACTCAAACAGAGAACTCCATAGGTGAACAGAACAAGTGGGTTTTATTTATAAACTAATTTCGAGAGGATCACGTGCTTATGATTGAACACAGCTGGTACCACATCAGCTCTGCATATTGCACCAATCAGACAATCCTGACACACTATAAATTACCAGAGCTTTCTACTCCGGTCATCTTCGTCTTGAAGAATCCCCCCTTCCACCCCAACTCCTCCCATTCTCTGATAGGGCGGCACGGTGGCCCAGTGGTTAGCACTGTTGCCTCACAGCAAGAACACCGCTGGTTCGGCCTCTCCCCGAGCCAGTCGACGTTTCTGTGTAGAGTTTGCATGTTCTCCCCGTGTTCGCGTGGGTTTTCCCCGGGTTCTCCGGTTTCCTCCCACCGTCCAAAAAACATACTACATAAGTAAATTGAATACTTTTTAAATAGCATCTTAAGGCAACTCTAGTCAGATATATCTCAGCACGTTCACAAGCGGGGGAAGTTCTCTCGAGACTTACCTGAGCTCAAACTCTCCTCTCACCCTAGGGAGCCCCGGGCTCAAGAATATTCCAATGGATATTTCTATGGCAAATATGCTTTATTATCAATCATCAGCTAAGTGTGAACTCTTGAAATCTTTTCCCGGCTCTGACTGCATATGATTGGCTTCTGTTTTTCACATGATGAATGAACTACTCAAACAGAGGACTTTATAAGTGAATGGATCAAATCCTTTTCTGGTTCTGAATACATGAATGGCTTCTGTCTTTCACATGATAAATGAATCACTCAAACATGATAGAAGACTCAAAAAAAGGAACTAATCTTTGTCACGATCACCAGCGATCTCTCCTCTATCAGAGATCACTAGTTCACACATACTTCCGTGGACTACAGATCAGCCGGTTAAGAACTACAACTCCTGTCATGCAGCACACACACGCACTCCTGTTACATATCATGACTGATTGCATACAAACCAGCGGAGGACCGTCAAGACTGATTACACACACTACAAAAGCAGCACAAACACTCTCATACACCGCTGCAGTATTGTCAACTGTTTGTGACTAAGCAACGCGTTTCTTTTGTTCCAGTTTCCCTGTGTTTTTGACCATAGCCTTGCTTTGTGATTATCCTTGCCTGCCACCTGCCTTATGATCTCATGCCTGCTTAGACTACGATTTTTGATTTTGCCCCGTAAGATTTGCTATACTGTTTTTATTTAAAAAATCTGTGATTGGATCCTCGCCTCCGTTGTCTTCGTCACACCACCTTCTGACGTAACAATCTTCTCCTCCACCTGCACAAATGTCACTTGAGCAAATTAATGAATCACTCCCTGAGAGGACTCGAGTCACATAAAAGATTCGTTCAAAATGTTCCATCATAGTGCTGTCATTTCATCCTTTAAGTAAAAATCTGTGGAAGTAGATGATATTGCTTAAGAGAACTCTAAGACAACGTATTAACTACTGTGGGTTTGTTATGAAGAATGTCACTTTCACATGGGTCTGGTCCCAGCTATTGAACAGGTAAATGAGGCCAACTCCTTAACCAAACTCACACCCGTTTCTGGTATTCAAAGATCACTGTAACTTTGAATATATTCAGTGGGCCAAGAGGATCCACCCTTGCCAATTATGCTAGGCCCTTTTGTTTTCTTAGTCCCAGCACACTGTGGCATACCATCCTGGTTCCAAGAACCCGACACCCTCTATAAACTACACACCTCTGTGCAACAGGGAAATCATCATGCTTCTTACTGACTCTACCTCTGCATGCTCCTTTTTAGTGGGATATCATGTGAAATTCAAGCAGGCTCAAGCAAGAAAGAAGAACTGCTCCTACTCAATGCCCAATGGATAAGACATTTGTTCCTTCTGTTCTGGGCATGCAGAGGAGAACAGAACAAACCAGTTCTTTGTCAAGAGACATCACCCCTTACATTAAGAATTGTACTGGATGTGCCCAAGGTGAACAACTACAACTTCTGCCTGTTCCACACAGCCCTTGATTCCACCTGGGATTTGACTTTCTGAGCGATTTACCTTCTTCACAAAGTAATACCACCATTCCTCTTGTTATTTGCTGATTTCCCAAGGCTTTTCCCCCTATATAGTTTTTTGGTCTTCCTGGAGACATTGTGTCTGACCTCAATTTATATCCCAGGTATGGAAGGCTTTCTGTGGCCTCCTCAACATCATTGCCCCCCTCGTGTCTGGGATACAATGCTCATGCTGGTCCTATGTGTTTCAGGGGTTCAACAGATGTTTTTTACTGGACAAAGCTCATAACTTCCGGCAATCAACCACAGGATATGACACGCCAATCAAGCCTGGGAAATAACTCATGTCCACCTGCACAGGGACGTTTACCACCAAAATTGCAGGCTGACCACAAATGTCATCCTGTCTCTATACACCTTCTAGGGCAAAGGGTTTAGCTCTCTGTCTGTGACCTTTGGCTCCGTCTTCCCAGCAGAAAACCCAGACCCTGGTACCAGAGTCAACCCATTTAATGACTCCCTGCTAACTACAGCATTTCTTCTCAATTCCATGTTGCTTTGCTGTCTTGATACCTGAGAACCCTGGAGGTTGATGGTCAAATGGATAAATTCTCTTATTGATCCTTGACAATAGGGCCAACAAATGTACTACCTGGTAAACAGGGTGGTATACTGACTAGAGAATCAGTCATGAATGGCTGATGATGACATCTTGGACTCATCCTGTATTATGGATTCCATGACATCCATGCAAAACAATTATGGCATAGACCAAGGGAAAATCCCAAACTAATGCATCTGCACACCATTGGGAGGGTGGTTAAAAGAATAGGAATGTCATGGACTCTTCCTCTTCCACACAGCCATCAATCCCACCTGTATGGTTCACAGCCAGCTATTCTGCCCACCCACTACAAATGATGCTACAAGTTATTGATAGTCACAAGGTATTCTAAATAAAATGTTTACAATGAACCAACATTTTGATTAGATTATTTGTCAGTTAAATTTATAGAAACTCTAAATAAATTATACACAGCATTTCAAAAACCACCAGAGACCCCAACTATTAAAATGAAATCAGAATAAGTACAAATTCTAGGCCAAAATTTAGACTTTAGAGGATTTCCAACAACAGAGAATTAATCTTTCAATTTCAAAATCAGCACTATCACGTTCGTGGGTGGGGAAAGGATGAGGACTCAATTGCAGTCAATAATGGGTATTTATTAATAATAAAAATAAACAAAAAGGCAACAAAAACTACCCCGAGGGGGAAAAACATAACTAAAACACAAAAACAAATTTGACTGGGCTGGCAGGGAGGAGCAGGGCTGGACACAACATGACAAGGTAACATACGACAACGTACTGGTACAAGACAGCAGACATGAGGAGACTCTAAGCAAAAATAATAACAAACAAACAGGTGAACAGGATAGTATAATGGGTTAACAAGGAGGGTGGGACAAGACAATAGACAGGATTGCGCATGATCCAAAGAAACAACACAAGCCACGTGCTCACATAAAACGAGACTAGCCGAGACTAACTCATTAACTGTGTGTTCAAATGAGACAACAATAAAGCACGCAGCCACAATGTAAACACCAAGCCATGTGCTTAGGCAACACTAACATAAACAGAGCGCAAGACACGAGGACACGATAAATGAAAACACCCTATCATGCGCTCACACATGCGACATGTATGTTCCGGTCCCAGTGCCAACTGAAACCGAAACCGACTAACACCGGAGTGCTGAGAATGAAACACCATGCTGCCAACGAAACAACAAACACACCAGGACAAGAGCGTGCATCCAGAACATGCCCGGACCTTGAGCGGAAGCGCACACGGCCAGAGCGTGACGGCGCTCATACAGAGACACACAATGACAGAAAATGAGTGCTCGACCTGAGAAAACTCGAGCACAACATACAAGACATGACAGAACTAGTGTCTAGATTCTGCCACCAAAACAAGAATTAACAAGACCGGAGTGGCAGAATCCTGACAAGTCCTGACCATTAATTTAGAATATATTAGAGATATCAAAATAATCTTCAATAAACATTGTCCAGCAGAAACATCCAACAGCACACTGACCGGTAAAACGGATTAATTATATTTTGGGTCACACTTTATTTTGATGGTCCGTTTGTTGAATTTAAGTTACATTGCAACTAATTCTCATTGGATTATAAGTAGATTGTTAGGTTGGGGTTGGGGTCAGTCTAAGTTGACATGTACTTGCAAAGTTGCTTATAGTCAGTTAAAAGTCTGTTGAATGTCAGTATCAGCAGATATTAAGTAGACAGTCTACTAATACTCAAATGGACCATCAAAATAAAGTGTTACCATACTTTGTATTATCACTCATATTAAGCATTTAAAAACATCAAATTAAGTTAATTATTGCTAAAAAGCACGTTAATCACAATGCAAACAAAAAGGTTGTAATTACAGCAGAACTTACCATGTTAATGGCATTTACTGGGCCAATACTGTTCACAAACATGTCTGTATGGATCACCGTTGGTTTGACTATAAAGAGAAGTGGAGAGAAACAAAGAGAATGTCAAATTAGTTCAGTAGACTCAGATTACATTTAAGAAAAGATGTTTCCAGTAGCATTTGACAAAAAGAATGCCTTTGTCATCATTTGTCTAATATATTGTCTTTGTCACTTAAGCATTTGGCTCATGAGATGGTTCGCTTGAAAAATAGATCTCCTATTCTTTCGGTTTATAAAATAGCATGGTTATCTAATGTAATGAAACTAACATGACAAGCATTCAAATACAAAATTTGCAGATTTTATGATACGTGTATGTCTAAAATGTAATGCAATGCATGTTTGTTCCAGATACTGGATGACAGGTCGTGACAGATTAGCCAGAACTGCAGTGCATTAAACAATAAATAAATCATCAGTCTACTCACTACACACACACAGTACACAGCAGTTTCTCAAAACTGGAAAATGGATCAGGATGTCAGAAGTATTATGGCAGCTTGGCTGTTTGCCATTAAAGAGAGTACAGTGTTTTATTTTTCCCAAGCAGTAACTGTCATCTAGCACCACACCACAGCAGTCATTTTTAAAGGGTCACGAAACACCATAACACATTTTTTGAGATGTTGACAGTCACATATGTGTCCCATGCTGCTAAAAACACTATTAGGACACATATTTATTTCACTAAAAACACCTTATCATGCGCTCACACATGCGACATGTATGTTCCGGTCCCAGCGCCAACTGAAACTGAAACCGACTAACACTTGAGCGTTGAGAATGAAACACCATGGCGCCAACAAAACAACAAACACACCAGGACAAGAGCGCACATCCAGAACATGCCCGGATCTTAAGCGGGAGCACACATGGCCAGAGCGCGGTCATGACGGCGCTCATACAGAGACACACAATGACAGAAAATGAGTGCTCGGCCTGAGAAAACTCGAGCCGAGCACAACATACAAGACATGACAGGACTAGTGTCTAGAAACCAGAAATTGGATCAGGATGTCAGAAGAATTATGGCAGCTGTGAAATATCTTCATTTTTGAGTTTTCATCTTTAATTACTTGGAGAAGGCATTCGACCATGTCCCTTGTGGCATTATTGGGAGTATGGGGTCACAGGGGCTCTGTTAAGGGCCATCGTGTCCCTGTATGAACAGAGTAGAAGTCTGGTTCGCATTGCCGCAATAAGTCAGACTTGTTTCCAGTGCATGCTGGACTCCGGCAGGGCTGCGCCTTGTCACCAATTATGTTCAGAATTTTTATGGACAGAAATTCAAGGTGCAGCCTTGGGCTGGAGGGGGTCCATTTCGGGGACCACAGGATTTCATCTCTGTTTTTCGCAGATGATGTTGTTCTGTTGGCTTCATCGAACATGGACCTTCAGCATGTATTACATTCAGAGATGTTGTTGATGTTCACACAGCTACATTACACATCAACTAAAGTTTAAAACATGATATCGTAGCGGACCACCCCTTTAAGCTTGGTCTTTCTTTGGTGCTGTTAAACATAGAGAAAGAGATAGAGAGTTTCAGGAGCATCAGAACAGAGCTAATTAATACTCAGATGCAGAAAGGCTAGTTCATGCTTTTATGACTTCTAGGCTGGATTACTGAACCGCTCTGTTTGCTGGTTGCCCAGCCTCCTCTATTAACAAACTTCAGCTAGTACAAAACACTGCCTGTTAAGTTTCGTATTGAGTTTAAAATATTGCTTCTTACCTATAAAACTTTAAAAAATCTAGCTCCTGTTTATCTAACCAACCTTCTGTCTCGCTACAATCCAACCCGCTCTTTAAGATCTCAAAACTCAGGGCTTCTGGTAGTACCCAGAATAGCAAAGTCAAGTAAAGGGGGTCGAGCCTTCTCATTTATGGCTCCCAAACTCTGGAATAGCCTTCCTGATAATGTCCGAGGCTCAGACACACTCTCGCAGTTCAAAACTAGATTAAAGACCTATCTCTTTAGTAAAGCATACACTCAATACATCACATAGCGGTATGATGTATGAATGAGCGCCACGCATCTCCTTTATATACACTATGAACTGCAGCTACGCTAATTATTCTCTTTGTTCTCTATTTCCACCTGGGGATACTCATCCCGAGGCCCCCAGAGACTATGCAGCGCCACAGATGCGATCCAAGACCTGCAACGAGACGATTCCAAGGTCCCATAATCCTGGACCACGCTGTATCCTGAGCAGCTGCTTGGTGCATGGCAAGCATGAGACTGATTCCTGTGAACCTCCAAGGACAGACGAGCCTCGAGTTCTCCAGCCTCCGGCGCCTAGACTGCAGCTAGAGCTGCGCACCGATGGATTACTCTTCAGTGTTTAGATTCTAAGTAGTGAATATTAAACAACACTAGACTGAACTGAACACCAACACTAAAAACTGGACTGACACTGTTTCACTTTACTATAACCTTCTATGTGAAGCTGCTTTGACACAATCTACATTGTAAAAGCGCTATACAAATAAAGGTGAATTGAATTATTCACGACTGTTCCAAATATGGTCAATGTAGAGCTTCTGATTATAGGGGTAATTTATATATGAGCATATAACACCATTTCTGGAGATATTATAACTTACCTAAGCTAAATACCTACTATGTAGATATCAGAGAAGAATTTGACCTATTCAATAAATACACTATATGTCACCTTTAAAAATAGTTCAGCTCAAAACACCCCTAAATATTCGAAATAACCCCTTGACTGCAATATAATGTGGATTCATGCGACTCACCATGAGGCAGAAACATATTTATAGATTTATACAGGATGCTGATATACCGCACCTCCAGTATCCACCAGCACAGTAGCCTTATGAAAATGATGCAGCGCTGCTTTGTGTGTCCAGCGCAAACATAATCCCTCTACAGCACAGTGTTCCTCACCAGTACCTGATTTGCATGGACTCACTTGTTTGGGATGACTCAGAACTATATGACAGCTGCAGGGAAAGGCTTGAATGTGTCGGAGCATGGCTAATTGCACATTATATTGTCAAATTTAATGGTCAGTGTGATGTACCGGGACAGGTTTAGCAACTCATTCTTGCATGCTGGCTCAGCTTTAAGTGTGGGACTCAATCCCTCACGAAACGGTTATTTAAGGATGACATCATTCGGTCTGAGCTGCTAACTTTTGAAAATCCATGGCAATACTGCAGACAACTAAGATGCAGAAGCTGGACCGAAATACCTCTCAGTGTTGTGGTGAAAAAAGTAAAAGTGTTGGATCAGCTTGTCATCACCTTACACAGCTTAGCTCAATCTTACCAGAAAGCAAAGGTATTACTAAAGAACATTTGATGGATTATTGATTGAATGTGTAAATGTGTTTGAAACAGATTAAATCGTTTGATTAAATGATAATAATAATTAAAGTACAAATTAAATTAAAACTAATCATATGGTTTTGTAAGTTTACATTGCTAGTTTTGTGGTGAACAATTAATCTGTGACTGTCATTAAAGGTGCAGTAGGTGATCTGCCAAAATGCTAACTGGTTAGCATGTTATCTTTGGACGGCAGGGGAGAACCTACCCACTAGTTCATGTCATTCGCGAGTTAGAAATGTAGTTAGTGGTTGGCCAGCAGCGTGCAGGAATTACACTTGTTACTAAAGCCTCGGTCAGATCACACGATTTTTATTGTCGGTTTCGAAAGTCACTATGTCAGATTATCGATTTTTTTTTTTTCTTGATAAAATCTTGACTCGTCGTAGGTTTAAGATGTGCCAGACTACACGTTTCTTCACGACCAGTCATTCCGTGATGTCTACGACGAACATTATTTCACAAAGCACTGTTGCTATCATAACATTTCTTATCGCAATTTCATTTTTTTAATCTTATTTCAATCTCAATAAACACTGATGCTGGCTGACAACTAATAACGTGTCAGGTTATGTATCTAATCATAGTTCCCTGAAAGGGAATGAGACACTGCGGCTAACCAGAACGCTAGGTGTTCCCCTAGCGTTCTGGTTAGATGCAGTGTTGAAGTTCCCTAGAAGGGGAACGTCTCAGGTTACGTATGTAACCATACTTCCCCAAGAGGGATTTACCATGTAACAGTGTAGTTACATGGTAAGACCACTGGAACTGTCCACTCAATATAAAGTGTAAAATGGTCACAAATTACTGTTCATGCATTCATTCATTTTCTTTTCGGCTTAGATGGGTTGCAGCTGGAAGGGCATCCGCTGTGTAAAACATATGCTGGATAAGTTGGCAGTTCATTCCGCTGTGGCGACCCCAGATTAATAAAGGGACTGGGCCAAAACGAAAATGAATTTTATTTTACACTTTATATTGTGGACCGTTGCTGTGGAGTTACCATGTAACTACAAGTGTTGCATAGAACAGTGTTTCTCAACTGGTTGGTCGCGGGAACATTTTCAGTTGGTCGCGGAGTGTGTGGTCAAAAAAACAACAAAAGTTTAATTTTTTACTTTTTTTGCGTATACCGGACTTTTATTTTGAAATGCGCGCACGACAACAGATCCCTTTGGAAGTGGCATGGAAAGCGTCACGTTGCTGAGCAACATAGAGTCAGCTCGTGGAGCTGTCATGTGATAAGACGCTGAAAAAGAAATTCAGTGAAGTAAGCCTCTCCCAGTTTTCGCGATCTGAGAGTGCGATCAAACCCGTCCCATTCAGAACTACGTATTTGTATGAAAGTGGCTTCTCTTCCTTGGTGCAGCTCGAGTTAAAACAAAGGAACAGGTTGGACATAGAGCATGATCTTCGGGTGGCACTGTCTACCATCAGCATACTATCATCTCAAAAACATTGCAAGAATTAGATGCTTTGTTTCCAGTGAAGACTTAGAGAAACTTGTTCATGCTTTTATCAGCAGCAGGGTGGATTACTGTAATGGCCTCCTCACTGGCCTTCCCAAAAAGACAGTCAGACAGTTGCAGCTCATCCAGAACGCTGCGGCCAGGATTCTGACCAGAACCAGGAAATCAGAGCACATCACACCTGTCCTCAGGTCTTTACACTGGCTCCCAGTTACATTCAGAATAGATTTTAAAGTATTATTACTGGTCTATAAATCACTAAATGGCCTAGGACCCCAATACATTACAGATATGCTCATTGAATATAAACCTAATAGATCACTCAGATCTTTAGGATCACATAAACTAGAAATTCCAAGAGTTCAGTCAAAGCAGGGTGAATCTGCATTCAGCTATTACGCCCCCCACTGCTGGAATCAGCTTCCAGAAATGATCAGATGTGCTCCAACATTAGGCACATTCAAATCAAGACTGAAAACACATCTGTTTAGCTGTGCCTTTACTGAATGAGCACTGTGCTACGTCCGACAGATCGCACTATTGTGTCTTTCGTTTCTTTTCTTTCTCTTATAACTTGTCTTAACTCATTTTAATCTGTTTTTATCTGTTTTTTTTTTATTATTTGTTTTTATTTTCTTATACTTCAATTTTATTCCTGTTTATGTAAAGCACTTTGAATTGCCACTGTGTATGAAATGTGCTATATAAATAAACTTGCCTTGCCTTGCCTTACCATCACCCCTGACTTTGAAACTCTTATCACATCAGTAAAGCACATCCTCAGTTATCTCATTATCTTCCCAAATTACTGTTAAGTGAAACAGATGTTTATAATTGCTGTCATATTAGATGTAAAAATGGTTATGAATACTTTAATCATTTTACAATGTGCTGGTTTGTTCTGTTCAACAGGATCAGTGTTCATGTTTATTAACAGTTCAGTTTTGTTTATGGCAACAACCTTTCCTCACCCGAACCACTGTTTACAGTGTTTGTCGTTTTACTAATTATTAATATTAATTATGTAATTAATATAATTATGTAATATTTCTATAATTTGATACATTTTGTTAAATGTCAGCAATAAAACATTGTTTTTTTGTAAGTCTTGCTGATTTTCTCATGATTTTTCTTTCACTACTTGTGTATGTTAACAAATAAATACAAATTAATTATAATTCCTAAAATTATATTACAGTTCCTAAAAATTTGGGTCGCGGCTTGATGACCATGTAAAAATGTGGGTCCCGTGGCCAAACCAGTTGAGAACCACTGGCATAAAAGATATTTCTACAAGTTTCACAGTAATTTGTGACCACTTTACACTTTATATTGAGTGGACAGTTCCTGTGGATTTACCCTGTAATTACACTGGTATCACAAGGTGAAACCTTCTAATGCAGCATTAATACAAACAATGACAGAATATCTTATGCAATATAAGCATTTTTAGTAGCTTTGTATCTCATATGTGGAAAAGAAACGCACTTACCTCCAATGTCTGGCCGCAGCTTGTTATCGTAGCCATCTAGTAAGCTGTTCAAAATATGCGTGACATCACTCTCATACACTTTGGGAGTCAGAACCCATGTTTTGTTTGTCACTTCGTCATCATCGCTTTCCAGCTGGACAGAGCTAATGTGGAGGGAAAAAAGAAGAAGAAAGTGAATCCAGTTGGCTTAATGATCCTCTATAATACTTATTATTGACATTTTCTTGACATTAACGGTTGACGTCTTTACAATGTGAACTAACATACACGTTTATACAAATTTATTAATGAATATAATTTAGTTATGATTATTAAAATAAGGAATAGAGATTAAAAAATTAGGAATAGAAAGATAATATACATATAAATGACATTTGATTTATGTGCTGCCTTCATTCAAATTTTATTCAAGATTTTTCAATAGTTTATCAATTTGGGTGCACTATTTTTGCACATTAATATTAATTATTTGTTGTTGTTGTTGTTAAATTAGCTGTAGTTTGGCTTTGGTATATATATGGAGAGAGAGAAAGAGAGCACATGTTAATCATATATCAATAATGATATCAAAAGAGAAAAATAATTTAGATAACAACTATAAAAGCTTCTCTAGGGCTTTATGCAGCACATGGAAGCATGTTCAGTTATGAAAACGGCTGCTGTGCTGTTCATAATTGGACATGTGACCACGAAACAACAAAGTAGATTTTTTTCATTTAACTAGAAGCAAGGGCGCCATCTTGAGGAGAACAGCGACTGCATTAAACATACCACGACGGTAACTCATGAAGAGTGTGGGGGTGTGATACTGGAGACAGACAGACATACAGTAATAATGTTGCATTCGAGTTTGAAATGTGCTCTCTCTCTCTCTCTCACTCTCGTCCTGTCTTTCTCCCTGGCAGCATTTCCAGAGTCAGATTGTGAAGGTGCAACAAACACAAGCCTTCGTTTTTGCATCTTCAGCATTATCATGCTGTGCAAGCAGGCAATGAATCATTTTAAATCGCTAATGCTAATGTGCTAAACTACATGCTAAACTACCTGCCTGTGTTAATACTAGAGGTCACATATTTACAGTTGAGCACAACTGTTGTAGGTTTGTATTTTGTGTCTGTCTGTCTGTCTGTCTGTCTATCTCCATCATTGTGATTAATGCTTTTATATTATTCTGTTTTGTTCAGAAAGAGAAACTATTTTTTATGCTTTTTTTTATAGAATGTGACAGACTGTGGGAATCAGATCAGCAGTTTCTGAATTACTCAGACCAGCCCGTCTGGCACCAACAACCATGCCACGTTCAAAGTGACTTAAATCACCTTTCTTCCCCATTCTGATGCTCAGTTTGAACTGCAGCAGATCGTCTTGACCATGTCTACATGCCTAAATGCATTGAGTTGCTGCCATGTGATTGGCTGATTAGAAATTTGCGTCAACAAGCAGTTGAACAGATGTACCTAAAAAAAGTGGCTGGTGAATGTATCTTTTTATAAGATCTTTTTAGTTACTTAATCGTCTGGATAATATATAATATTTGTAATGAAGTGTTGCAATGAAGTGTAACCTCTC
This sequence comes from Danio albolineatus, assembly GCA_903798035.1. Classification (NCBI taxonomy): domain Eukaryota; kingdom Metazoa; phylum Chordata; class Actinopteri; order Cypriniformes; family Danionidae; genus Danio; species Danio albolineatus. The sequence goes on from CAIGQQ010003715.1 coordinate 153,152, forward strand.
TCGCTCTCTTTCATTCATTTTCTTTTCAGCTTAGTCCCTTTATTAATCTGGGGTCGCCACAGCGGAATGAACCGCCAACTTATCCAGCATACGTTTTACGCAGCGGATGCCCTTCCAGCTGCAACCCATCTCTGGGAAACATCCATGGACACACTCATACACTATGGACAATTAAGCCTACCCAATTCACCTGTACCACATGTCTTTGGACTTTCGAAACCCACGCGAACGCAGGAAGAACATGCAAACTCCACACAGAAATGCCAACTGACCCAGCCGAGGCTCGAACCAGCGACCTTCTTGCTGTGAGGCGACAGCACTACCTACTGCGCCACTGCGTCATCCGCTCTCTCTCTCTCACTATCAATTCAATTCAAACTCGCTTTACTGGCATGCTAAATGATACATGTACAGTATGTATTGCCAACACATTTGTAATGTTTACATTAAATATAACATATGAAAACAAATTCATTTATTCATTTTCTCTTTGGCTCAGTCCCTTTATTAATCAGGGGTCGCCACAGCGGAATGAACCGCCAACAAATTACATAGTAATGATTTTTTTTTTTTTAAAACGAGCACAGTATATTTATTTGTCTATAAGCATTTTAAGATAAACGACTAATATTTAACAATCCACAATTTAGGATTCATTTTTTAAAAATTATCTTGCTCTCTCTTTCTCTCTCTCTCTCTCTCTCTCTGTCTGTCTGTCTGTCTATGCCAATGACTCATATTAAGTATGCTACTGAACGAAGCAGAGTGTGGCCGTCATTCTCAAATGAATGCTGAGAACCTTGGCAAAGCAATCAAACAACAATGGATGGTGTGAGGCAGTAACCATGGAGTCAGTAGAAGATAGAAAAGCATATCCTTGAGAGAAACATGTGACCGAGCCGTGCTGCTCTGGCAACTTCACAAAATATTTCAGACTAAGGCAAGACTATAACACTTTTGAGGCATTTCAATGTACATTAGTGTGGGGAGACAGCACTGCATCATGCCAGTTTTAGCAACAGTTCTCCTTCTTTCAGTAGGGGAAAATAAGTATTAAACACATTACTGTTTTTCTCAGAAAGCATATTTCTAAAGGTGCTGTTGACTGTGTTAGAAATTCATATATTCAAAGAAAACAAAACAAATTAATTTAGAAATGAAGTTATATGTAATAAAATGAAATGACACAGGGAAAAAGGGTTGAACACATGAAGAAAGGAAGGTGTAGAAAGAAATGAAAATCCCAGACAGCAGCTGAAATCTATCAGTAGTTCTTCAGCAACTCTCTGCCCTTCGTCTTTGTAAATTAATATTAGCTGCTTCAGTCCAACATCTAAATTAGCAGGATGATGAAGATTAAACCACAGTGAACATTTCAGCAAGACAATGATCCAAAATACAGCCGAGGAAACTCTCAAAAGCTGTAGAATGGCCCAGCCAATCACCTGATCTGAATCCAATAGAAAATACAAAATAAAGATCAGATTTGATAGAAGAGACCCACAGAACTGTCAAGATTTTTAGTATTAAATGCATTTTGGTAGTTCAACATTTTCTTCTTGCACTTCTTGCAATATTTTCTTCTTGACACCACCCTTATCGGCCTCATTCAGGACGGTGACGAGTCTGCTTACAGACAGGAGGTTAAGGAGCTGGCTCTCTGGTGCAGTCACAACAACCTGGAGCTCAACACGGTCAAAACAGTGGAGATGATAGTGGACTTCAGGAGAAACCCCCCTGCTCTCCCCACACTGAGCATCATGGACAGCATTGTGGCTGCACAGGAGTCATTCAGGTTACTGGGCACCACCATCTCTCAGAACCATGATGTGGGACACTCACATTGACTCCATTGTCAAAAAAGCTCAACAAAGGCTGTACTTTCTTCGTCAGCTGAGGAAGTTCAACCTGCCAGAGGAGCTGCTGAAACAGTTCTACACCTCCATCATTGAATCAGTCATCTTCAATAACTGTCTGGTTTAGCTCAGCTACCAAATCTGAAGACTACGTCGAATAGTTCGGACTGCTGAGCGAATCATTGGTACAACCCTCCCTACTCTCCAAGAACTGTACTTATCCAGAGCAAGCAGAAGGGCTACCAGAATCACTCTGGACCCCTCACACCCAGCACACTGCCTCTTTGAACTGTTACCTTCTGGTCGACGCTACAGAGCACTGCGCACCAGAACAGCCCGACACAGAAACAGTTTCTTCCCTCAGGCAATTCATCTCATGAACACTTGATGATAACAATCATGGAACCAACATCACTACTTGCAATACACACTTACACACACATACACTTATTTAACAACACACTTTACATGCCAATTTGCACATAACAGCTGCACATATCACGTTGTATTTAGTAATATACCTGTACATACACTTGTCTATTTGTATATTTGCATTTAACACTTACTTCTATTTTTAAATATATTTATTATCTGTTTTTTGTCCAGTCTCTGTAATTCTGCACTGTGGAAGCTCTGTCACCAAAACAAATTCCTCCTATGTGTGAACATACCTGGCAATAAAGCTCTTTCTGATTCTGATTCTTCTTGTGCCTTTTCATTGTTATTACACATAACTCATTTTACAGATATCGTCTAACAATTATTTTGTGTACTTTTATGTTTGCACTGTTACCAAAATCTGGTTCAATCCAACGTCAACATAACAAAAATTGATTCTGAAGACAATCACCTTTTGTAGCTCTAAAAAGGCTCTACACGCAGGACGATACATGTTGATGGACCAACTTGAGGACACAATAGCCTCGGGATTTCAGGCTACTGAATTTATGCATCCTGACAAGTATAGACTTTGCTTCACAAATCACATCCTCTGGCAACTAACAGGTAGCCTACATGTTCCCAGCTAAGCACTGACTCAGTAGTGACTAATACAGACCTAGACTCCCTTTTAAAGTAGTCTATAAGCTTCCGTCTCTTTGCCGCACTCATATCTTTAACCTCTGAAACTTTAAGATCAGACCATCGGAAGGAAATAAACAAGCTTCCATAGTGTTTTCTTGTTTAAATGCAATATACACTACTTGAGAAAAGTCTTGTCGTCGATGCAAGTTGTAAGAAGAACGAATAATAACTTGACTTCTAGTTGTTCATTTGGGAAAAGTGGTAGTAGATTTTTTAGATGAATCATCTGTTGAACTGCATCTGCAGAAAACCTAAAGGAACCCACATGGACCCAAGATTCTCACAGAAATCAGTCAAGTTTGGTGAAGGAAAAATCATGGTTTGGGGTTACATTCAGTGTGAAGTTTATTTATAAACTAATTTCGAGACGATCATGTGCTTATGATTGCTAGCGGCTGGACCTGCATTATCCAATTTACAATGCACCAATCAGAGATTCCTAAGCTACCATAAATACCCTTGGTTACGTATCATAGCCATCTTCGTTTTGAAGGATCCCCCGTTCCACCCCTACTCCTCCTCCTTCCTAGATGAGTGGCACGGTGCCCAGTGCTTAGCACTGTTGCCTCACAGCAAGAGCGTCTCTGGTTCCATTCTTTACCAAACCTGCTGACTTTTATGTGCGGAGTTTACATGTTCTGCCCGTGCTCATGTGGGTTTCCCCTGGGTCCCCGGTTTCCTTTCACCATCCAAAAACATGCAACCTTAGTTTATTGACTAATCCAAATCAACACCATAGACATGCTCTAACCAACTACTATCCACTCTTTAGCTACCATGACAGGTGAGTTCTCGAGATCTACCTGAGCTCAAACTACCCTCTCGCCTTGCAACAGGAGGGAGCCCCGAGCTCGAGGATCTTATGAGCTCATATGGGTCTCTCCAGGGACAGCATGTCAAACTAACTTTATAATCAATCATCAGCTAAGTGTGAACTCTTGAAATTGGGGCGTGCGAGAGATCTGCAGAGTGGATGGCAACATCAACAGCCTGAGGTATCAACACATTTGTGCTGCCCACTACATTACAAACAACAGGAGGGTAAATTCTCCAGCAGGATAGCGCTCCTTCTCTTACTTCAGCCTCCTCATCAACGTTCCTGAATGCAAAGAAGGTCAATGTGCTCTAAAATTGGCCAGCCTAGTCACCAGACAAGCACATTATTGAGCATGTCTTGGGTAAGATGAAGGAGGAGGCATTGAAGATGAATCTTGATGAACTCTGGGAGTCCTGCAAGAACACTTTCTTTGCTATTCCAGATGACTTTATTAATAAGTTATTTGAGCCATTGCAGAGATGTTTTGATGCAGTCCTCCAAGCTCATGGGAGTCATACACAATAATAATTTTCCACTGCACCATGACTTTATTTATTATACGGTACATTTTTTCTGTTAAGTGACAAGACTTTTATCTAGGCAAAGTCAGACCTTACTGTCCTAATTAACGAATTAAAAATCAAGGCACGATTATATTTTGCTTCCGTTAAATAAGCGTAATCTAGAGGCTTTTGCCTATCATATAAGCCACTTCTGATTCCACATGATCAACTAGAAGTCAAGTTATTATTTGTTGTTCCTAAAACTTGGATAGGCAACAAGACTTTTGTTAGGTAGTGTATGCAGTAAATACGAGCAATATCACACAAGTATAGCACTGCAATATGACTGTACATCACCTGCAACCTCACAGGAACCACAGCAGTGCTGATATACAGCCATATTGCAGTGCTAAAAGTACTGGGGAACACCCAAACACTCTTGCATTCACATAAATTCATACACTACGGCCAGTTTAGTTAATCCAATTCACTTATACTGCATGTCTTTGGACTTGTGGGGGAAACCAGAGCACCCAGAGCAAACCCACGCAAACATGGGGAGAACGTGCAAACTCCACACATAAATGCCAACTGGCCCAGCCAGGACTCGAACTAGCAACCTTCTTGATGTGAGGCAACAGTGCCAACCATGGAGCCACCGTGCTACCCACATAACATAACATAACATAACATAACATAACATAACATAACATAAC
>CAIGQQ010003715.1:158136-174674 GCA_903798035.1 Danio albolineatus
ATAACATAACATAACATAACATAACATAACATATAACATATAACATATAACATAACATAACATAACATAACATAACATCACATAACATCACATAACATATAACATAACATAACTTTGACAATTTGTTGTATTACCACTGGTCTAATGTCGTCAAATTTAAAATGAACTTCATTTACTTTGTGATAACATGTTTAAATATTTGCCTGCAATACTAAAAAATGACCGAACAGTGGAAACATAACCTAAATTGTTGAGAATGTATAAGGCAGGGGTGACCAACCCTGTTCCTGGAGATCGACTGTCCTGCAGATTTCAGATGCAACCCATATCAAACAGACCTGCCTGTAATTATAGAGTGCTGTTCAGGTCCTAATTAATTGGTTCAGGTGTGTTTGATCAGGGTAGGAGCTGAACTCAGCAGGAAGGTCGATCTCCAGGAGCAGGGCCGAGCACCCCTGGTATAAGGTATGCAGTCCACTGAGTTACCACTGTAAGCCAATGTTCCAGGGCTTAGCCCAGATTGCCCTGGCCCAGTTTAACCCCAGGATCAGGACATGGAAGGACCATCTGACAACAGGCCATTGTATTATGTAAAAAAAAAAAATATTCTGCTTTTAATATTGTCACCACCGAGACATTTGATAAGCATTCCACAGCCCCACAGTATAAATAAACTGAATTGAATGCAATGATCTATTTTGAGGATCAGATTTACTTGCCTATATATTATTATAATTGATTAAACTATAATGAAAAACAATAGTGCGTCATTGAATAATACATTATAATAAATATTACACAGATTTTAATCTTACACATAAAAGGATTTAGTCTTACAATGTCTCTATTCAAAAATAATGAGTCTTTTGGTATTATGCTAAGCATAATCGGATAAGAGACAAATACATATACAGCATACACTAACCGGCCACTTTATTAGGTACACCTTACTAGTACCGGGTTGGACCCCCTTTTGCCTTCAGAACTGCCTTAATACTTTGTGGAATGGATTCAGCAAGGTACTGGAAATATTCCTCAGAGGTTTTGCTCCATATTGACATGATGCGAATCTCTTGTTCCACCACATCCCAAAGGTGCTCTATTGGATTGAGGTCTGGTGACTGTGGAGGCCATTTGAGCACAGTGAACTCATGACATGTTCAAGAAACCAGTCTGAGATGATTTGTGCTTTATGACATGGAAGTAGCCATCAGAAGATACACTATGATACATACACTATGGCCAATTCACCTATAGCGCATATCTTTGGACTTGTGGGGGAAACTGGAGCACCCGAAGAAAACCCACACCAACATGGGGAGAACATGCCAACTCCACACAGAAATGCCAACTGAACCTACCTTGGCTCGAACCAGCAACATTCTTGCTGTGAGGCAATTGTGCTACCCACTGCGCCACCGTGAGGCCCTCTCTGACACAATCTCCATTGTAAAAGCGCTATAGAAATAAAGATGAATTGAATAATCTATGTGTGAGGATATAACATGAACTTCAAAACATGACCCAAGAGGCCGCTGTGCACCGCTGAAGGCCACTGCGTCAGATTTTCCTTTCATCTCTACCGAGTTTCTGAAATAACATAGCTGTTAAACGCAACTCAGTTCAACTCAGTGTAGCCTTTTGATACTTCACAGCGTAGAGTGGCTCATGAAAAGATGACAGTTGCTTTAATAGGATGTTGATGCCATTTATATGTACTGGAGTCCAGCTCTTCCACCAAATTACACCATCTGGCGTATGTACTTGTCCATCGCTTTTGCAAAATGAGGCTGCAGGGAGCCAGAAGATACCAAATGTCCTCATGTACACTGTCCTGAGGATACGGTGTGATTAACAATACATCAGCTGACACATAGAGCCCTGCAATGCCTAAATATATGACAGTCTGGCTGTTCACAGATCAGCTCAAGTCTAAGTATATTTAAATGTTCTTTCACATTCAGAATTTTTTTTTGAAAAATACTATTCTAGTAGTCAAGATTGTTATTAAATACTGTGTATTTGAGTTATATTCAGCAATATTCAGTGTTCAATACTTCTGTTACGGCCTTTGGAGTATAATTCCTTCCCCAATGAACAACTATACAAAAGATTATACAATATTAATATTCAAGTAACTAAACTCTGTTTAATGAATATATAAAATAGTTATAACTAGGAATGAATTGACTTTCATTGGACGGTATGTTAAAGAATAAAATAAAATAAAATAAAATAAAATAAAATAAAATAAAATAAAATAAAATAAAATAAAATAAAATAAAATAAAATAAAATAAAATAAAATAAAATTTAAAAAATAATTAAAATAAAAATGTAATTAAATTAAAACTAAAAATAAAATAAAATAAATAAATAAAAACAAAATTTTATTTAATTAAAAAATAAAAAAATAAAAAAAACAAAATTTAATTAAATTAAAAATAAAATTCATTAATAAAAAATGAAATAAAAACAAATTTAATTTAATTTAAATGTAATTAAATAAAAACAAAATTTAATTTAATTTAAATAAATTTAAAAAATATTTTTTAGACGCCACCCTGTCTACTCTGCTGCCCTAGGCAGCCGTCTAGGTTGCCTCTATGGATGTGCCCGCCCTGCCTATAATTGATCACATTTTCATTCATTCATTCATTTTCTTTTCGGCTTAGTCCCTTTATTAATCCGGCGTCGCCACAGCGGAATGAACCACCAACTTATCCAGCATTTGTTTTACGCAGCGGATGCCCTTCCAGCCCCAACCCATCTCTGGCAAATATCCATACACACTCATTCACACACATACACTACGGACAATCTAGCTTACCCAATTCACCTCTACCTTATATCTTTGGACTGTCGGGGAAACCGGAGCACCCGGAGGAAACCCACGCAACCACGGGGAGAACATGCAAACTCCACACAGAAATGCCAACTGACCCAGCTGAGGCTCGAACCAGCGACCTTCTTGCTGTGAGGCGACAGCACTACCTACTGCGCCACCGTGTCACCCCTTCATTAATCGTAATCAAGTTAAAATGTTCAATTAATCAAGATTTGGATTTTAGGCCAAATCGCCAAGCACTGAGTTTCACAATATTTGTTTTCCTACAACAGAAGTCAATGGCTACAGGTTTTCAGCTTTATTACTATTACTTTATTACTAGCGTACTATTACTATTATACAACTTCTATAATATTGGACTCATATCTAAAGTATGTACTGTACATTTACAAAAATGGGAGAGTAACTTCTGAATTCCATAATGCATGACTCGCTTCATTTCAAGAGTTCACACTTAGCTGATGATTGATTATAAAGCTTCTTTGGCATGCTGTCCCGGGAGAGAGCCCAAAAGATCCTCGAGCCCGGGGCTCCCTCCCGTTTGCAAGGCGAGAGGGGAGTTTAAGCTCAGGTGGATCTCGAGAACTCCCCTGCTGTAGTAGCTAATGAACAGATAGTGATTGCTATGAAGAGATGACTACTTAGGAGCATGTCTATGGTGCTGATTTGGATTAGTCAATTGACTTAAGTTGCATGTTTTTGGATGGTGGGAGGAAACCGGGGAACCCGAGGAAAACCCACGTGAGTACGGGGAAAACGTGTAAACTCTGCACAGAAACGTCAGCTGGCTTGGTAAGGACTAGAACCAGTGACGTTCTTGCTGTGAGGCCACAGTGCTAACCACTGGGCCACCGTGCCACCCATTTAGGACAGGAGGTGGAGTAGGGGGGATTCTTCAAAATGAAGATGGCTGTGATATGGAACTTAGAGTATTTACAGTGGCTTAAAGGGCAACGAAACCTCCCAGTCTCAGCGTGTTTTCACACCTCTAGTTTGGAAAAGCTCAGGAAAGTGCGTGTGTCCAGCTTGGTTTAGGTAGGAGTGTCGGGGAAGGGGAAAGAGGGAAGGTTTTGCATAAAAATGGGAGTTTCCATTTGTGCACGCGCTCATTTTCACACACATGGACATCAGTAATCGAATAATTTGCCAAATTATTAATTTGTCGACTTTAACGGCACTTTCTCTTTATTTTCGGATTCACGTGATGGGCAGGGCTTCTGTCTATGGTTTGGTGACTGTAGCTTTATTGCTAAATGGCTAACAGGAGTTTTAGTGAGAGAATAACTGTGTATATGTGCTTTATGAAGGCTGAAAAACAGCGTTGATTAGTTTGGAATCGTATCTGAGTCCACTAGATTATTTCAGAGGTGCACCAGCTCTGTGAGCTCATAAACTCCTCCAGAAACTGAACCTGGATGATGGAAGCTTTCAGCTGTGCTTCTGACTGAGCCGAGCCCAGTTTGATGAACTGTTGTCGGCAGAAGGATTTTCCCCAGAGAAACCAACAACAGGCGATACGTCATAATCACATCCCCACAAGAGCAAGCTCCTGATTGGTTAACGCGGCGCGAATGTCTGCTGAAGTTCAGATTTTCAAACTGGAGCGATTCGCGCGAATTGTGCGTTAAGCACGTCAAATGCCCAAAACGCTCAATTCGTATGGCGCCGCAGGATGCCTATTCGCGACTTTGCATTGACTTAATATGTAAATCACTCGCGCTTGACGCGTCTTCCGCATCTGCTGTGAACGCAGCATAACAGGTACAAACAATCTTCGAATCGATCATGAATATTAATGAAGTTGCGCCGCATACACAATAGAGCGCTCTGGTTGGTTCGAACCAAGTCTTTCTCATGAATTAATGCCGCACGCTTAGAGACGTCAGAATGCACTCCCGGTACAGATACACGCAGAATACACGCATGGATCTCATTGGCGTGACGCAGCTTCAAAAAACCGTTTCAAACCGGAAGAACCAATTTAACGCAAAAACAACCAATTTTCACTTTTTAGTCAATTATATGTGTCCTAATAGTGTTTATAGCAGCGGGGGACACATATATGACTGTCAACAGCTCATAAAATGTGTTTTGGTGTTTCGTGACCCTATCATAGGCACATGATCCTCTCAAAATTAGTTTACAAATAAACTTCACTTCGTATCTTATCTTAGGTTAACTTTTCTATACCTAAGCTCAGCTTCAGAACATCTTCCATGATAATGCTGAGGTGCTACGTCGGACCTTGCTGTTAAACCAGCACGCTGAGTACTATCAAAAGCAGCAGCAATCTTTTCATCATACCACCATTCACTCTTTTAATCCCTGCGGTGCAACTTCAGATGAAAATGTCACTTGGTCCTGGGGGGCAGGCGACACGTGTCACCAGCGCCACACCGTCAGGCATCTGATGAGCTTTTGATCTCCTTCAATCTGACACTTGCCTGCTCTATTCCTCGTGGGGCTGAAAAATGTCCTGCGAAGATCGCAATAACTCGTCTACCGATCCAAGTCAAGTCAAAGTGATTTACTTTCAGAGAGATATTTTCAAGAGGGCTGTCGACGTCTGCTAATAAGATTACGTACACTGAGGTATCAAGGATTACGTACGCCTGAGGTGTCAAGACATTTGTGTTGCCCATTACATTACAAACCACAGGGGAGGGCAAATTCTTCAGCAGGATAGCGCTCCTTCTCATACTTCAGCCTCCACATCAAAGTTTATAAAAGCAAAGAAGATCAAGGTGCTCCAGGATTGGCCAGCCCAGTCACCAGACATAAACATTATTGAGCATGTCTGGGGTAAGATGACGGAGGAGGCACTGAAGATGAATCCAAAGAATTTTGATGAACTCTGTTAGTCCTGCAGGAACGCTTTCTTTGCCATTCCAGATCACTATTATTAAGTTGTTTGAGTCATTGCAGAGATGTGTGGATGCAGTCCTTCAAGCTTATGGGAGTCATACACAATATTAACTCTTTTTGCACTGCACCATGACTTTATATTCTATACTGGACATTATTTCTGTTAAGCGACAAGACTTTTGTCTAAGAAAAGTCAGACCTTACTATCCTAAATAAATAATTATAAATCAAGGCATGATCATATTTTATTTTGGTAAAATAAGCATAATCTAGAAGCCTTTTTCTTTCATATAAGCCACTTCTGATACCAAATGATCAACTAGAAGTCAAGTTATTATTTGTTGTTCTTAAAACTCGGCGACAAGATATTTGTCAGGTAGTGTATGAGTTTAACAAAGTGTCTTTTATTGACATTTAAGTAGTTTGAAATAATAAAATGTTTAAGAAATAATATATATTTGATTTATTTATATTTAATTTATTTATTATATTTTTTAAATAGGAAAGGAAAGTTTAAACTATTACTTTAAACTACTTTAAACTATTAAAAATGTTAATTAAAGTCACTTTTTCCAATGTTTTTAGGTTAATATGTTGTCAGAAGAAAGATCGAGACCTAATAATGTGATTCAAAAGCATAAATATATGAGGAATTTTTAAAAAATAAAAACATGAAATCAAAAAATATGGAAAATTGCTCATTTACTGGTATTTTTACAACGTATTAATCAAAAACCAAACAGGAAAGAAGTACTATTGTTGTTCAAATAGAAGAACACATTTAGTCTTCTTTTTCTTCACAAAAATCAAGTGTAGATAAGTGAGCATTAGCAGCATAGTCAATGCTAATCCTTCATTAAGTAACTGTCAATCAATGACTACAGTGCTGTAAAGGTGCCGTAGGAGACCTTGGAGAATGCTAACATTAGCCTGCTAGCATTAAAGGCCTACATCCTACACTGCAAATGGGGTATATGCAAACAGATTTGTAATTTCCAGTCAGTCAACTGTCAGCCAACTGTAGCTCCATTACAAAATTGCCACGCCTAAGATCTGATTTCTTAAAAAAAAAATCAATGATCTTCACTGCCTGATTGATGTACAAAATAAAAAGGATTTCAATCCAGATTATAAGCACTGCATTAAATTCCATTTTCCCTGTCATTTACTTAAAATCTGAATTTTTTTTTTCCTCAATGGAGTTTCTGCGCTAGCCTGCTGCTACTGACAGCGCTAGCCTTTACACGGTCTTTCTTCTCGTTTTACGCTTGAACAACTGAATGAACGTTTAAGTTTATTTAACTGATTGTATTTTAATTACATTCCAACATTGATGCTGTAAAAGCAACCTTATGAAATAGAAAATAGCAACATTTACCTGTCATCGGAAGTTTATTGTTAGCTGAAGAGCACTAGCTGTGCATATTACCCAAAACTATCCAAAGCCACACTACCTAAACACATAAACGTGCACTAGACAACATCATTAAAACAGTTTCTGTAACATTTACGAGAGAATAAGCTTCATAGTACAGTTAGTAACGTTACGTTACGTTATTATTACTTTATTTATTTTGTTATTTGGTTTGGGACTTTTATTTTGAAACCTCAGCGGTTGTATTTAAGGCTGACTGCACGTAAGGTTCTCACTTCCTGTAAGCAAGCGATCGGCAAACCATGAACTGTTTGCATGTGCCCGTCAATGGATGTATCGACTGCAAAGGACTTAAACAAGAAACTTAAGGAGCATTCAAGACAATTTCTTTCATATAGCATGAAGCCAACGAGGTATTTTGCTTTTTATTCATATTTTGTGTTGGAAGTTTCTAAGGTTTGTTTGTTTTTTTACGTATGTTTTGATTTGTATTAAGTTTATTTGTTTTGTATTTATTATTTCGTTTTAACGGTGGATTTGGGGAAAAAAAACATCAAATAAACCTGTATCACGGAAACCACTTGTGCCAGCGTAAGCTTGAGGGAAATTACAATTAATTAAATATCACGTTTAACAACTTTAAGCGATCCAGCGGTACATCCTTTATAAACTGTCCGACGTGCGCTGCTCTCTGGGGTTTTGTGCTCAAGACACCCACTGACTGCCTGGAGCTCAGACGTGCACATATGCTAGAGCACATGACAGAGTGTGTGTGTGGTCACGTGATGTGCGTTTTCAGCTGTATAGTGTGGACGGAGGGCTGTTCAGAAATGCTAGGTGAAACGCCAGTGTTGATGTGGATCGTTTTCGTTCTAAAAGACTTATTAGTGTAAACACAAATGCACACATTGCGATATCGATGCTGAAACGATATATTGTGCAGCCCTAACTTGAATATAGGTTAGTTGTCTTTACTTCTTTTCTGTCCTCGGACAAAAATGTGCTCTCGCATTGTTAGTGCATTGTTAGTGCATGATCAAAATCAATTTTACATGGATATAAAAACAAATTTAAACTAAATAGATTGTCGCGTGTTCTATAATATGCTGTAATAAATTTGAACGTCATTGTTTTTCTTATTATTTACCATGTACATGTAGACATGAAACATTACGTCATGAAAATGTACTTGTAGTTCTGGAAAAGTCATGTAATTTTAGTAGTAAAAATGTGTATGAACCCTGTTGAAATCATTATACAGTTCCAGGCAACAAAAACACATGCAAATGATCAATTATAATACAAACTTGACATTGCATATGTGTCTATTGCGAATTATCACATTGAGATATCGATGCTTTTTGAAAAATAAAGTCCTTCACATTACAGTATCCTGATAAAGTTACAGTATATAGACCATTCTGAGGGATGTCAACAAAAACAAAGGTCCCAACGTATGCCCTGCTTTACATTTTTAATTTCTACAGCTTCCGAAAATCCAAAAAGAGCCACATATTGATAAATAATGTTATAACAGCTGTTTTAACATTAAATTATTATTGAATCGCCTCTTGTTACAGTTATGAAATAGTTTGACAACAAGCAGGCATCAAAAACACATGCAAGTGATCAATTATAATACTGTACAAACTCAACATTGCATATGTGTCTATTGCGAATTATCACATTGTGATATCGATGTTGACACAATCTATTGTAAAGGCCCTACTAAGCACCCTTAAAATGTAATTCTTGTTACTGTCCATCATTATAAATGACGACCAGTCATCAAGGATAGGGTCTGAATGAAATGCATGAGTGAAACGTATGCCGTCAGCTCTCTTTTTGAAAAATAAAGTCCTTCACATTACAGTATCCTGATAAAGTTACAGTATATAGACCATTCTGAGGGATGTAAACAAAAACAAAGGTCCCAGCAGATTCCCTGCTTTACATTTTTTATTTCTACAGCTTCCGAAAATCCAAAAAGAGCCACATATTGATAAATAATGTTATGACAGCTGTTTTAACATTAAATTATTATTGAATCGCCTCTTGTTACAGTTATGAAATAGTTTGACAACAAGCAGGCATCAAAAACACATGCAAATGATCAATTATAATACTGTACAAACTCAACATTGCATATGTGTCTATTGCGAATTATCACATTCTGATATTGATGCTGACACAATCTATTGTAAAGGCCCTACTAAGCCCCCTTAAAATGTAATTCTTGTTACTGTCCACCATTATAAATGACGACCAGTCATCAAGGATAGCGTATGAATGAAATGCATGAGAGAAACGTCTGCCGTCAGCTCTCTTTTTGAAAAATAAAGTCCTTCACATTACAGTATCCTGACAAAGTTACAGTATATAGACCATTCTGAGGGATGTAAACAAAAACAAAGGTCCCAACGTATGCCCTGCTTTACATTTTTTATTTCTACAGCTTCCGAGAATCCAAAAAGAGCCACATATTGATAAATAATGTTATGACAGCCGTTTTTAATGGTAAATTATTATTGAAACGAATCTTGTTACAGTTATGAAATAGTTTGATAACAAGCGGGAAACGTTCATGGACCAATAACATGACCATTAAAATGGTCTATACAGTTGATAATGACTGGTTTAACATAAGAAAGCTTTTATTATAATTACCACGGATGCTTTTGTGGCCTATGTGACTATATCCCTCAGCCCTTAAAAGGCCATGACGAGGCATACTGGTTTACTCTGAATTATTATCCTTAGTAGGCCTTTAAGACTGTGGTGATACAAGCAATTGACTCTGTATCTGTTGACGTCTCCACCTAAGGACTTCCGTTTGGAGATATAGGGTTTATAAATAGTCAGCAGATTACCCTGGAAAAAAAACCTATAGTACTAGTTTTAGCAAGCTTAAGCTTTATTAATGCTTTGCGACTTTTCCTTTCATAAAACAGATGCAGCTGGATAATCATTGTCAGTGCTGATTTCCTGGGAATTTATTTCTTAAATTGCCTTCTTTTTCACCTTTAACAACAACAACAACAACAACAATACAAATACACATAACTTTAGATGTACACTTTAGATTTAAATGTTATACATATATACAGTTGAAGTCAGTATTGTTGTTGTTGTTGTAATTATTATTATTATTATTATTATTATTATTATTATTATCATTATTATTATTATAAGTTATTTTTAACAGTTATTTTTAATTAATTATAATTAATTAATTTCTAATAACGTATATAATAAACTTAATAATAATAATTTAAATAATAATTAAATAAAAAAAATAATATAATAATAATAATAAAATAATTAAATTATATAATATAATTCAATAATAATAATAATAAGTTATTTTTAGCAGTTATTTTTAATTATTAATTTTCTAATAACGTATATAATAAATTTAATAATAATAATTTAAATAATAATAAAATAAAATAATAATAATTTAATATAATAATAATAATAATAATAATAATAATAATAATAATAATAAATTTAATTATATAATTCAATAATAATAATAATAATAATAATAATAATAATAATACATTTCTTTTATCTTTGCCATGATAACAGTACTTATTATTTTTCTAGATATTTTTCAAAATGCTAGAATTCAGCTTTAAGTGTACTTAAAAGGCATACTAACTAGTAATTAGTAATTAGTTAGAGTAATTAGGCAATTATTGTATGACAATCCTTTGTTCTGTAGATAACTGAAGGAAAAAAACTGCTTAGGGAGGCTAATAATATTGGTTAAAAATTAAAAATAAAATGCTTTTATTTCAGCCAAAATAAATCAAATAAGACTTTCTCCAGTATAAATTTTTATATAATTTAAATAATTATTTTTAAATTAAATTAAAAGTTAATTTGAACAATTAAAATAAATAAATAAATAAATAAATAAATAAATAAATAAATACAATTTGTAAATAAAAAAAAATAGTAGTTAAATTAAATTAAATAAACTATTAAATTAAATTAAATTAAATTAAATCAAACTAAATCAAATGCAATCTCCACAGTTTAACGTCAGATATCAACTTTAATAAGCTTGTAGCATTTTATGTTCAACGTCATTTCACTTCACATTTATTGGGATTTATGTTAACATTTTCTAAAATCAAAAATATTAATTATAATATTAATTATAAGGCCATGTTTTATATAATTAAATCATTTTATTGTTAATGCACAGTTTGTGCATTTCTTCCAAATAACCAACAACTCATGACATAAATGAATGACCATTTCATACATGTTGACTTGCTCCTTTTTTCACACAAGTGATTGTACCTTTGTTTGTGCCTTAAATGGCCCAAACATGGACCCTTTGACAGTTGGGAACATATTTGTACCTTTTTTACCCTTAAATGGTACATATAAGTATCTTAGGGTGCTACTTTGAACCGTTGAGGGTACAACTTCACAATTTGTTCCCCAAGTGTCACAAATAGACCCCAACCGTACCCTTTTTTCTGACAGTGTAAGCTCTGACTGTGTCTAGTTAGGCCAGAATTGTTCCTGATTCTTCATCAGCAGGTGGAGAGGAGGAGTCAATCCCTGACTTAAATCTTCTTAAACAAACGTCTTGACTGAAATGGCGTCATATACATGCCAAAGCTATGAACTATGACTACATTAAATGAGAAACAGCATGCATGTTAATGCCACAATAATACAGCTTGGGCTACAATCGGATTCAGGCTGATTTAATAACGGCTGTTTGAATAATGGCACACCTTCTGAAAGCAGTTCAATTACATAACTGTTTCATTATTATTATTATTATTATTATTATTATTATTATTATTATTAAGAAACTTGTAAGTAAATATTTACTATATTTTAATATAAATATTATTTAGGGATTTTGTGGAGCTTGACTTTCGCCATATTCTGCAACGGTATACCCAAATGTCCGACAGATATATTTATAGCTAAATATACAACAATCTGTCACACACGACAGCATATATATCCATTACCCAGACTATAGAAAGGAGATTAGAGGAATCCAACAGAAAATAGAGCAGCTCTCACCGCAGACACTCCAAACACACGAGCCGACACAAGGTTTGCGCACTAAAACACACAATAATATGCTGTCCTTACCTCAGAGGAAGATGGGCGATTAGAAAAGCCCACAGAAAGAGCTTGAGTGTCACCGCGGGGATGGCCATCGCGTTCAGGCATTTAGAGGAAAGATGAAGAGAAGCCATGATCACCATCTTGCTCTCTCTTCACGCAGATGGACGTGTCCCCTTTATTTACTGCCTTTCTTCGCTATGACACATAGCAGAGCGCGTTGGATTTCTCGTCTCAGAGTCTCGACTGTAGCCCACAACCCGACCTAGCAACGCGAACGAGAGTGTGCTGCTTTATTAACACAACGGCGGATGTTCGGTAATATTGATAATAATCGCCGAATGCGGTCTCTCCGGGTCCAGTGTGGAACTGGGAAATAATGTGTGGATCTGCAGATGATGTGTGTGAAAGCGGATCTGATGCACGTCGCTGCAGCACACAACAACACATGCGTGGTAGAGATGGAATCAAAGCTCACATGCTTCTATTAATAAAAGCAGTCGGCTATATGTCCAGATGATATTAAAACTAGCACGCTAGGAGCAACGTCTTACGCAAAGCATACACAAATGGATAGCGTATAAATTTACGTTATTATTATTATTATTTTATTATTAGTTATTATTATTTATCACTACTATTATTCCTTATTGTTGTTGTTAAAAACATTATTCAATACAAGAGAGTAAATAAATAGCCCGGCTAAATGTCCAGAGGCTATTAAAACTAGCACGCTAGGAACAACGTCTTACGCAAAACATACACAAATGGATAGCGTATAAATTTACGTTATTAATATTATTATTATTATTTTATTATTAGTTATTTATCACTACTATTATTCCTTATTGTTGTTGTTAAAAACATTATTCAATACAAGAGAGTAAATAAATAACCTGAACGTAGCCTGGATGATGTTGGTGGTTGCCAAGCAACTTATTAAAAAATTATCGTATTCATCGCTGTAGTGTTTTCGAATTTATAGTCTGAATTTACCCGTTTTTTAAATTGTTTGTGTTGTTAATGTGTATTAAAGTCATAAATGTATATCTGGATTTACCCGTTTTTTGAATTATGTTGTTTATTTACTGTATATTAAAGCTATAAATCTAAATATATTCTTCGTAATTCAAAGTGGCTGGCTCCTAGCATCATCGTCGCCTGTTTATGAACTATAGGAGTAATTGATATTCATCTGGCCGAGAGTGTTGTGATTGTGTTTGAGGAGGGAGCGAGACTGTCGTGATGAGCCCACAGGAAGCTGTCCTGCCTCACAGCGTGAGGGAAAAGAATTAAGAGCATGGTGATTCCACGTGATGTCGGAGACCAATGACTGCGCACAGCTTACAGATGTCACTATGACTCTTAACTGAGGTGAGTGACAGCATTTTAGTGACGGTGGCTGTTTTCTTCTCCACTGTGAACAAATAGCAAGCGTCGAGATGTGTGGTTGTATTCTAGTACCATGGACAGCGCTTTAAGCATCTTGCACGGGAGGCTTTTGCATACACTGTAAAAAATAAAAAGTTGAGTTAACTTAAAATTTTAAAGCAACCGTCTGCCAAATTATTTTTTTAAGTTGTCCGAAAAGGCTGGTTTAAGTCAATTATACTTTTTTTTTATAATATTTTTTGGGGGTTTTCACCTTTAATGGACAGGACAGTATAGAGTATTGACAGGAAAGTATGGGGAGCAGAGAGAGGGGAAGGATCGGCATAGGACCACGAGGTGGGAATCGAACTTCGGTCGCCGTGAACACCGGAGCGCATGTGTCGACGCACTAAGCGCTACACCACTTTTTAAAATTTTAAGTTAACTGACCTTTTTATTTTTTGAAGATATGGAGAAATCAAAATTTAAAGTCTTCTCAACTTAATTTTTTACTTTCATTGAACAAACCGTTCTAAACATGCAGTTGAATCATTTTTATGAGTAAATTCAACTCTGAGCTCAAAAATATGTTCGCCAAACTTACAATTTTAAACTGAGTTAACAATTTGTAAGTTGGATTTTTTACAGTGTATGTACAGCCGTGGCCAAAAGTTGAGAATGACACAAATATTCGTTTTTTTAGAAAGTTTGCTGCTAAACTGCTTTTAGATCTTTGTTTCAGTTGTTTTCTGTAATGAAATATAATTTCAAGCACTTCATACATTTTCAAAGGCTTTTATCGACAATTACATGGCATTTATGCAAAGAGCACATGTCAACATTGGAATGTGAAAATAAGGGATACACCCATCATAATAAGGGATATCACCCTCCTCCCCTAATTAAATATGTTCTTCTGGAGCTGTTTCATTGTAAATAAACAGTTAAACGGTCAGTAATATTTTTAATATTATTATTTACAAAGTAAAATTTAATAATATACATTAGCAAACAGTTTACTGTATCAAAATTAGCTATTATAAAGAAATGGAATCAAGTTATCAAATCTCATGAATCTTTTTCTCACTGTATAACTCACACATTCTGATTAAAGAGCAGCGAATGAATCTCATTTATTGAATTTTTTTGTTTGATTACATTAAATAATAATGAATTCCTTACATTTATACAGCGCGTTTCTAGACACTCAAAGCACTTTACACAATAGGGGGATCTCCTCATCCACCACCAGTGTGCAGCATCCACCTGGATGACGCGATGGCAGCCATATTGCGCCAGACCGCACACCACACACCAGCTGATTGGTGGAGAGGACACAGAGTGATGAAGCCAATAATGATATGGGGATGGTTAGGAGGCCATGATGGCCAGTGGGCAGATCTGGCCAGGATGCCGGGGTTAAACCCCTACTCTTTTTTTTGAAGAACATCCTGGGATTTTTAATGACCACAGAGAGTCAGGACCTCGGTTTAACGTCTCATCCGAAAGACGGCGCTCAATGAGCAGTATAGAGTCCTCTTCACTACACTGGGTCATTAGGACCCACACAGACCGCAGGTTGGGCGCCACCTGTTGGCCTCACTAACACCACTTCCGGCAACAACCTAGCTTTCCCATGTGGTCTCCCATCCTGGAACTGACCGGGTGCAGCCCTGCTTAGCTTCAGTGGGTGACCATGTGACCGGGCGCGTCCTCTCGTGGATTCGCGAAAACAAAAAGTGCAAAAATACGTACCTCCCGGGATGTATTTCACAGCCTCCAGAAACATACTTAGGACTACGTTTTCAGAATGAGCCTGGGTTGAGTTTTTTGGCAGAAGTTTGGCAGCCAAACAGCTTTTTGTAGCTTGGTGAGATTCAACGAATCATCGCTCGGTATAGAATGAAAGGATTCACAGGATATTCAATCATTTTAGATAAGATAACACAGACCTCATTCATACACACTCATTCACACACATACACTACATACACTACCCAATTCACCTGTACCACATGTCTTTAGACTTATGGGGGAAACCGGAGCACCCGGAGGAAACCCACACGACTACAGGGAGAACATGCAAACTCCACACAGAAATGCCAACTGACCCAGCTGAGACTCAAACCAGCAACCTTCTTGCTGTGAGGTGATCATGCTACCCACTGCGTCACCATGGTGCCCCACATTTCTAAACATAATAGTTTTAATAACTCATTTCTAATAACGGATTTATTTTATCTTTGCCATGATATAATATTGATGACATAATATTTGACTAAACTGTAAAAAAAAATCTGTAATTTTACGATGTATTTCCGTCAGCTGGGGTGCTGAAAAAAAAGTAAAATATCGGCCGTTAAATGACAGAAATATACCGTAAAATAACAGATATTAAATTACAGAAAATTACCAGAAATTTTATTTAAGGAAAAATTTAAGCTGCCGGAAATAAACCGTAAAATTACGGATAGTTTTTACAGTGTAGATATTTTTCAAGATACTAGTATTCAGCTTAAAGTGACATTTAAACATTTTAACTAGGATAATTAGGCAAGTTAGGGTAATAAGGCAAGTCATTGTATAACGATGATTGTGATGTAAATTAGACACAATATAATGTGTCTAGTAAATGATCTAATGTTTTTAAGTTAGACGATGTGCCTGAACAGCCCATCCACTTATTTTAGCCCTGGAAATGAATAAAATGTAAATCAGATCATAATTCATGCTCCTGGCTAGTCCTCTTTTACACTGATGTCAGCTTGTGCCACGAACGCTCAGTATTTGTGCTCAGCACAAAAGCTACCCCAAGGAAGTATCATGCCTGTGGTCACGCTCGGTTTGCCGGCCCATCTCTGAGAACACAGAGCACATGCATTTATTCCCCTTTAATCTGTTAGGTTTAGTTAGGTTTCCCCTTTAATCCTTGGTGTAGTACTGCACCTTATCCAGTATAGACAGAATCGATTAT
>CAIGQQ010003715.1:174684-193733 GCA_903798035.1 Danio albolineatus
AATGTCTCTTGGTGTTGTACTGCACCTTATCAAATGTAGACAGAATCGATTATTACTATGGGTTACGGTAAAGAATTATAATGTCCCTTGGTGTAGCACTGCACTTTATCCAATATAGACATAATCGATTATTACTATGTGTTCTAATGCTTGTGTCCAGACAGAGTGTAACAGGAAATGGTGGATGGACAGATCGTGCCAGTAAGACAAAGTGTTTGTTTGATTCATTTTGCTGCAGATTCGTGCAGTAGTACTAAACACAGTTAAACGCATGCTTTCTTGGGAAATTGAATATAAAAGACAACGCTGTGGCGACAATAATGCTGCAACACACAAGTGTGAGTAATATACAGCGGGGAAATAAGTATTGAACATGTCATGTTTTTTAAAAATATTTCTAAAGGAGCTGTTGACATGGAATCGAACCAGATTTTGGTAAAAACCTAAACAATACAAACATAAAAATAAGATATTAAAAAATCTGAAATGACACAATACGAAAGTACTGAACTGCTGAAATGTATTTAATACTTTATATAAAAGGCTTTTTAGTTAAAGGCAGATTAAAGAGCCCCTTTTATGCATTAAAAAAGGTCATATTTTTTGATTGTTAGTTGATCCACAACATTTTTTAAATTTAGTTATCAGTGAACTATAATAAAAAAATCTCATGATACTATTGATGAGACAATCATGATTAGCCTATTTAATGTCCTTGGGTTCTTCATCTGTGCGCTGCTACCATAGAATGTAAAAGATATAGACGTAGCATCCGTGACATTACCATTAGGTTTCTGACCAACGCAAAAGGCGCGGCCAACCAATGCTATTTTGTTCACGCGTCATCTCACCGACCACGGGATACCAAACAAGGAAAAGAGGCGGAGTGTGAGCTGAGCAACACACACATGCTGGCATTTTGCTTATACAGACTTTTCTTTGGGAGAAACACTTAACACTTCATTACCTGCGACTCGTTTGTGTTCTGACCACATTTGCTTGATTGTTTACTATATCAATAAAGTGCTTAGACTTTTAAAAACACTGTTGTAATACATTGAGCCACAAAGCATTGTTCTTATGATGTTTTTCTACAGGAGGGCAGCGTGAATAACTTCCAAATACTTTAAATATACGTAGTCTGTGTCAGTAAATGCAAGGCTATTGATGAAATCCAGGTATAACACTGTTCGACAACGCTTGATGACTGTTTTATAGCCTACAGCTAATCAATCTGTCAGATTCTGGAGTGCATTACAGCTCTAAAAAATACATAAATGATCAATTATCTTAAGTAAAACAAATACATTTATAGATATGGTATAGAAGTATATAATTTCACTCACCTGGGAAATGGAGGCAACTTGAACTGTTTGCGAGCACAATTAAGTGCACACAGCATGCTATGGTATCTGATAATTGCAGGAAATAATTCCAAAAGACAACTGACAATGTAAAGCCACATAAAACAAAATAAAAATACGACATATATGCCGTGTTCAGTGGCTAATCAGGTGGAATCAGCTGAGGTGCCGTGACGGCAACCAGCAAGACCTAGCTGTCACTGAAGTGGCCACATCCTAATTATGCAGACTTAATATAACTTAATAAAAATGGTACGATGAGTTATAAAAAAATTCACCCCCTCACAGTTGTCATTAAGGGTAATATTAGCTATATGAACCAAAATCGTTCTTTGTACCAGGCTGTAAACATGTTTTATCAGCTGTAAAAATGGCCAATTTACCACTGCAGTAAGAAATCGTTTGGATTTCCTGGAGCCAGCCTCCAAAGGCGAGTCGATGAATTGCAGTTTTAGTTACTTCCATATTGGCCTCCTGATGGAGAGCGGGAGGTTGCCGCTTGGCTGCTACAGTATATCAGTCCAGTAAGTTCACTATGTTACATAACTGCCCCCTGCTGGTCATGTCTTTCTTGTGTTACAACCTCCTGGCTCAAGAAGAAGGTAACAAATCCAAAATAAAGTCTAAACCAGAAATTCAAATCAACTTAAATATATTTAATCAAAATTAAATGAAATGATACATAAATAAAAAGAAAATAAAAACTCCAAAGCCGAAGAAGGAAGGATGAACACCCGCAGTCCTGTTCTCTTGGTCTTTATCCAAACGCACATCACAGGTAACACTCCGCACCTGGTCCAAACGTAATCACGGCAAAACCCTGCACCTGTCCAACACTCCAGAGAAATACCGAAATCACGGAACACCTCCATCTAGTGGACACTGATTAGTCACTACGACCGTCACACTTGGGTTGGACCATTTTGTGCTGTGCCGCGCAGTGCTGCAGCATTGCTTGTGGTCACGTCCATTTACTTGCAAATTCTCAGTAGCTATGTCTGTATGTGAAATAAAAAATAGATTTTTTTCTACTCCATTGACAGATTATTTAGCTTGTTTTTAGAAAAAAAAAACATTTAATTTTAATATATTATTTCTCAAAACAAGACAAAATTTTTGGTTGTCTAGAAAATGCTTGATTTTTGAAATTGTAGATATTAGGACTAGAAACAAGTAAGTAAGGAAAGCATATTTTGCTGCATATGCACTTTTTTTTTAGAGCGACAAGAGCCTATAATCATTCCGTTTTTGTCAGTCATCCTTACAAACATCTACAAACAGACTCTTCCCAGCAACAATTCTTCCGGCACCAGCCCATCTCCCCATTTCCCGATCTGTTCTATTTTTCTCTCTTTCTATGTAAAACCATCGAGGAGGTTATATCCAGAGCCAAACCTCAAGATAGAGGACAGCAAGCCAAGTTCATCTGCCATTAATAATGAACTACAAGCCATTTATGTTCCCTTTCCCCCCCATAGCCTTTTCTCTCTGGCTCTCCCTCTTTCCCAGAGGATAGCTCACCGGTAGGCCCCAACTTTAATATTCACTTAGACAAACATCAAGAAGCTGACTTCTTAGCTTGTTTATCCTCGTGAAAGAAAGCCCACCCCTGTGATATGCAAAGAAGGCAAAACAACCAGACCTCATCCAGCTTCCAGAACATTCCTTTCTCTAGGTCCGGTCATTATGTGGCGCTATTTATGGTAGTCATTATCAGGGAATAGCTGACCTTGAGAAATTGCGACTGATCAATTGTAATCAAGGATTTCAGAAATATGTGTAATTATGCTAATTATTTCACACTGTTCACCTTAGCGTTTTCTTACTTAGATTTGTTTTGTCTTGTTTCCAGTCTAAATATCTAAAGCATTTTCTAGACAAGCAAAACACATTTGTTTTAATAAACAAGATGCCAAAATTGAGTGAGTTTTTCCTTAAAACAAGCTAAATAATCTGGCAACTAAATAATCTTTTGTCAAAACCAAAAACACAATTATTTTGCTAACCCCATAAGCAGATTATTTTGCTTGTTTTAAGGAAAACCTCACTTAATTTTGTCATTTTGTTCCTTAAAACAACATAATATTTTGTTTGTGACATATTAAGCTACATACACTCATCGGCCACTTTATTAGGTACACCTTACTAGTATCAGGTTGGAACCTCTTTTGCCTTCAGAACAACCTTAATCCATCGTGGCATGGATTCACTGGATTTTCCTCAAAGATTTTCCATATTGACATGATAGCATCACGCAGTAGCTGCAGATTTGTCAGCTGCACATCCATGATGAGAATCTCCCATTGCACCACATCCCAAAGGTGCTCTATTGGATTTAGCTCTGGTGACTGTTGAGGCCATTTGAGTACAATGAACTCACTGTCATGTTCAAGAAACCAGTCTGAGATCATTCATGCTTTAAGACATGGCGCGTTAGCCTGCTGGAAGTAGCCATCAGAAGATGGATACACTGTCATAAAGGGATGGACATGGTCAGCAACAATACTCAGGTAGGCTGTGGCGTTGACACGATGCTAAACTGGTACTAATGGGTTTAAAGTGTGGCAAGAAAATATCCCCCACACCATTAAACCACCACCACTAGCCTGAACTGTTGATACAAGGCAGGATTGATGCATGCTTTCATGTTGTTGACGCCAAATTCTGACCCGACCATCCGAATGTCGCAGCAGAAATTAAGACTCATCAGACCAGGCAACAGTTTTCCAATCTTCCATTGTCCAATTTTGGTGAGCCTGTGTGAATTGTAGCCTCAGTTTCCTGTTCTTAGCTGACAGAAGTGGCACCCGTTGAGGTTTTCTGCTGCTGTAGCCCATCCGCCTCAAGGTTCGACGTGTTGTGCGTTCAGAAATGCTCTTCTGCATACCTCTGTTGTAACGAGTGGGTATTTGGGTTACTGTTGCCTGTTACCTAAAACCATGCCATGTTCAAATCCACTTAAATTAACCTCCTTCACCATTCTGATGCTCGGTTTGCACTGCAGCAGATCGTCTTGACCATGTCTACATGCCTAAATGCATTAATCTGCCGCCATGTGATGTGGCTGATTCGAAATTTGTGTTAACGAGCAGTTGGTGTACCTAATAAAGTGGCCGGTGAGTGTATGTGTCATAATTTTGACTTATTATTTCTGAAAAAGCGATACCTTATTTATTGCTTGTCTAGAAAAAGCTTCTTGATTTAAGAACTTATAGTTATTTGGACTAGAAAAAGACAAAGAATATAAGTAAGAATAGCATTTGTGCGGTGCATCTGTTTATTTAATTCCTTGTGCTGTTTTTTTTAAATGCAGTGTCATGTTCATTCATTCATTTGCTTTTCAGCGTAGTCACTTTATTAATCAGGAGTCACCACAGCAGAATGAACCGCCAACTTATCCAGCATATTTACGCAGCAGATGCCCTTTCAGCTGCAACCCATCACTGGCAAACACCCATGCACTCGCATTCACACCCATACACTACGGACAATTTAGCTTACCCGATTCCCCTATACCACATGTCTTTAGACTTTGGGGGAAACTTGAGCAACCGGGTGAAACCCACGCGAACACGGAGAGAACATGCAAACTCCACACAGAAATGCCATCTGACCCAACCAGGGCTCAAACCAGCGATCTTCTTTCTGTAAGTTGACAGTTCTATATCCACTGTGCCACCATGCAACCCTGCAGTGTCTTATTAAAATAAAATAAATAAATAAAAATAAATAAAACTTGCATAAATTGTCAATTGAATTACATTTAAGCCCAAATGTGTTCTGTAAACAACTCTTTCTGCTCACAGCTCTTTTACATCTCTCATTGACCTTGCCTTTGAACAGTTGAACAGTTCCGTTTACAGCCAGTAGGTGGAACTGTCTGCTGGCAAGTTCAATAAAACCTCATTTCTTCAAAAAAACGTATAAGGTGAAATAAAAAAGAGGACCTCAGTTAAACTGACATGTTTAATATGTCTAACAATGAACATAAAGACATAGTTCACCAACAAATACTCTCTATTTACTCTCCCTCGAGTGGTTCCTAAGCTGGAAGATATTTTGAAGACATTATTTTGTGTTTAGCAAAAGAAAGAAAGCCAAACAGGTCTGAAGCAAGTAAAGGGTGAGTAAATAATGATGATTTTTTATTCTTGGGGGAACTATCCCTTTAATTGTGCACATGGTGGCACAGTGGGCAGCAATGTCGCCTCACAGCAAGAAGGTCTCTGGTTTGAGCCTCGTCTGATTCAGCTGAGAATTCTGTGTGTGTGAAATGCATGTTCTCCCCATGTTTGTGTGGGTTTCCTCCGGGTGCTCCGGTTTCCCCCACAGTCCAAACACATGCGCTATATATAAGTGAATTGGGTAAGCTAAATTGTCCATAATGTATGTGTGTGTGAATGAGAGTGTATGCGTGTCTCCCAGTGATCGGTTGCTGCTGGAAGGGCATCCGCTGCGTAAAACATATGCTGGATAAGTTGGCGGTTCATTCCGCTGTGGCGACCCCGGATTCATAAAGGGTCTAAGCTGACAAGAAAATGAATGAATGAATGAACTATGCCTTTAATTGTGTGCACGGTGGCGCAGTGGGTGGCAATGTGGCCTCACAGCACGAAGGTCGCAGGTTTGAGCCTCCGCTGGTTCAACTGGCAATTCTGTGTGTGTGAAATGCATGTTCTCCCCATGTTGGCGTGGGTTTCCTCCGGGTGCTCCGGTTTCCCCCACAGTCCAAACACATGTGCTATACAGTACAGGTGAATTGGGTAAGCTAAATTGTCCGTAATGTATGTGCGTGAATGAGAGTGTATGGGTGTCTCCCAGTGATCGGTTGCTGCTGGAAGGGCATCCGCTGGATAAGTTGGCGGTTCATTCCACTGTGGCGACCCCAGATTAATAAAGGGACTAAGCCGAAAAGAAAATGAATGAATGAATGTACCTTCTCAGGCAGGGTTCCTGTCTTTGGAGATGCTGTTGATACACCGGGTTTAGACAGTCTCAGTTTCTTCATGTCTTTCCAGATGGACTGGATAATGGAGAGACGATATCTGAGCACTGGCTGCTGTCAGAATCTGCTTAAAAAAAATCTCGCTGGATTATTTCTATTAATAGCGCGATAATCTTTGGAATTGTACAGTAATACTGACACACTACACCAAAAGACAGAAATAACTGACTTAAAATCATGTGTTGGATGTTGGGGAAAATACTGGTGGCCTGTTATTTGACATATTAATTCTGAATTCACCAGCATGGACCACGCCACACTTTGAGCTAGACTTTACTGTAGGGATGAAAGGAATGGTCAGAGAACAGTGGGATGAAGGGGAGTAAGAGGTAGACTGGTGAATAGGTTGATCAGGTGTCCTACTATGCCCAGAGACTCAGAGTGGGGGTACTGTCTCTTGTGATATTTTGGCAGAGCGATTGGACCTCCTGATTCAACCTACGTGTGGGAGTGAAGAGGGTTACAGGGTTGTGAATGGGAAGCGAGGAAATAGAGGGAGGGAGGGTGGGTTCAAAGAGAAAGAGAAGGGCAGTGCTGGAGGGATGGTCTTCCTTAAATAGGTTTAAGGGAGTAGGTGATTGGTAGGGCCAGACGGAATCTGCGGACATTTTTTGCTATTTCTGCGGAGTATTTTGTTAAAAATCTGCGTATTTATGCGGAATGATTTTGGGAGTATCATAGCTAAAACCTTAATATATGAAATAAAAAGTAATACCTTTTTAACATTTATTTAATGTTTACAATGCAAATCTAATTAGATCCACTTTATTTGGTAAACAAAGCAAGTCTATCGTATAAAATCTCTACTAAAACACTGAAAATAGTTCTTTACAAACTGTATTGTCAGTAAATCACATGAATATTTTCAAATTAGTCAATATTATTACTCAAATTAATTTGAAAACTGATTAAATATAAATTTACACACATTTACACCGGTAAATAAACAGAATCAATGATGGGCTAAAAATCTGCGGAATTCTGCGCGGTCAGATTCCGTGTGGCCCTAGTGATTGGTTAAGGAGACAAAGTGAGGCGTGGTTCCGCCACTGGACCTTTGTTAACAAATTAACTCCATAACAAAACAAGGTAACGCTTTCTTTTATGACCCGCAAAGTGCCGCGTAAGTACAGTGAAATAACGGTGTACTTTTCTGTACGTATAGTATAAGTATAATGAACATACGTGTAGGTATAAGAGAACAAACTGTAATTCTTGGGTAATAAGTAAGTTACAACCAGATATGCAACACGCAAAGTACCGCGTAAGTATATTGATTTTACAGTGTACTTTTCTATAAAGTGCAAAGGAACAAACGGGTAATGCTTGGGTAATAAGGGGGTAACAACCAGATATGCAACACAGAGAGTATTGTGTAAGTATATTGATTTTACAGTGTACTTTTCTATAAAGTGCAAAGAAACAAACCATAATGTTTGCTTAATAAGGGGGTAACAATAAGATATTCAACACACAAAGGACCGCGTAAGTATATTGCATTTACTGTGTACTTTTCTTTAAATATTGTATACATATAAAGAATGGTAACAACCTAATGCAACCTGCAAACACCTGTGTAAGTACATTAATAATAGTCCCCTATTTCAGTGCTTGGGTTTTATATGGGGTGTTTAGTAAGTGGTTGTGCATGAAAATCCCAGTATATCCACAGCTTCTGAAACACTCAGACCAGCCCGTCTGGCACCAACAACCATGACACGTTCAAAGTCACTTACTGTACAGTAAATCTCCTTTCTTCCATTTTCTGATGCTCGCTTCGAACTGCAGCAGATCGTCTTGACCATGTCTATATTCCTAAATCCTTTGTGTTGCTGCCATGTGATCAGCTGATTAAAAGTTTGCATTTTCGAGCAGTTGAGCAGATGTAGCTAAAAAAGTGGCCAATGAGTGCGCTGCAGAACTTCCAACCGCCACAATTGTCAAACCCAGGTTTCCTGCAGTTTCCCAAAGCAGTGAGCTCAGTTCTCTCAAACCCTATCATAGTAGGACAGCAGTCTCAGACAGGAGGAGAAGGTAAACACTATGGACAGGCCTTGACTCCTTAAGGATCAACGGCCTTTATTTATAACCGTACAATGGTTATTTACCATTATTAAGAGTCTTAGGCCCAATCCCAATTCTATTTTTGTACCCCTACCCCTTGGCCCTTACAACCAAGGGTTAAGGGGAAGGGCTTCAAAAATTTACCCCTAAGAACTGGGCCAGCACTTCAACACCTGCACACGTCATCATATGTCATCGCGATCTCTTGCTTCATATGAGATCAGACGATCACGACTGCTGGAGTTAATTCAGTTGTGTTATTGTTTGGTGTTTATCTTCAGGAAAATTACTAAAGGCGTATATTATGTTATTATAACGATCTAATGTGGCAATAAGATCGTAACTGTACTGTGTATTTACACCGTGGCCATATTTATCTGTGTAAACACACGAAAACAACCTTAACATTATAGCAGACACTGTAAAAAGCTCATTCCCAGTCACTAGACTCTTCTGACAGGGTATTCAAGTGTCATCGTGTGTCAGAATGTTGTGGGACTGCTGTACTGGAGTTATGATTACGGATTATAGATCGCGAAATTTAGCGTTTTTTTTAGCGTTTAAAAAAAAAAAAGCATGACGCTAAAACACGAACGCGGTTGTGAATATATTAAAACATGTTTGTTTGTGGTAAAAATTCGTAATAATGACAAAAAATACTAATTTGTGGATCCCTTACTTCCGGGTTCATCCTGCCGCTGAGGCAGGTGCATTCTGGGAAAACTTCTTACCCCTCCGTTTTAAATGTGCTCCTGAAAAATCTTCGTTTGAAGGGGTGTATAGCCCTTGCCCTTAGCCCTACGCCTTCAAGCTAAAGAGAATTGGGACGCCACTACCCCGTGACGTGAACACACAAAACGAGGGGTAGGGGTAAGGGGAAGGGCTAAGGGGTAGAATTAAGATTGGGCCTTGGGGTGCTTTCACACTAGCACTTTCGGTCCGCACCCGGGTTCGTTTGACGTCATAGTACGGTACGTTTAGCTAGTGTGAACACGTCTTCTGAACTCAGGTGCCCGTGAACTGTACCCGAGTCCGCCTGAAAGAGGTGGTCTGGGGTACGGTTCATGTGAAATCTGGTACGGTTCACTTGTAGTATGAATGCAATCGTACCAAAAGCCGGAAGTGAACCGCCAACTGTACAACAAACTTTAGTTTTCATAACGTTCATACGTGTGTGTGTGTGTGTGTGTGTATGTCACCTACCTTGACGACAAGCGGGACTGACCCAGTACAAACAGTGATAATGTCTGCTTCCTCCAAAAGCAGCTTCTGCAGACATCGCGTGATGTTCTGAACATGTATATTATTTTTGCGGCAGATAGACGCGAGTCGCTTTCTGTATGTCCAAAACCAAAAGGTTCAGTAAAAGTGAAATGACCGCGATGTGTGGACGTCTTTCCATTTTGGCGCTTTGCTTTCGTGTCCGTCGCCTGGCAACAGCCGTACACAAAACAGCGGCTTGATGACGCAAGCGTACCGGGGTTCAGAAGGAAAAAAGACAGTGTGAACACAAACCAACTGAGAAGGTGGCAAGGGGGGACAATCGAACTTGGGTACGGTCCAGGCAATTGAACCAAGTGTGAAAGCGGCCTTTCTTGCTATACAAAACATTTTTAGAGAGAGCAAGAGAGAGAGAGTTCTCGTAAACTGTTTTGGTGGTTCATCGTAGTTGTTGTTTACCAATTTAAAACATGGGACAAACGATTATATGATTGATTCAGAAAGCATGTTGATGAATGCATCTTGGACTTGATAACATGATAGCACTAGACAAATGCTTCCATTAAAATGGATCCAAAATTCAAACAGCTGAACTGCTCTCTACAACATCCAATTTTGTGTGTGTGTGTGTGTGTGTATGTGTGGTGAGTACAGTGAGTTTCCTTAATGCCAGAGGGCAATTACTCGGTCCTGTGATCCAATTTAGACAGAGGTAACTGCCTCACTGAAGCATAATGGATTTAGTTAAGAACTTTTTAATGTTTTCTCTGGAACGCGTTCAAGCCTTAGATGGTTTATTTGAGTATGGTGGTTCATGGATCCTCTCGCTTTTTGTTTGGGAGGTGGAAAGATGAGCTTCCAGCACTTTAGAGCAGACTCGCTCAGGGCTTTGCAGAGATATTGATGCCCTTGGCTTCTGTTAGTGGGGTATCTGATTCTCTGTCAGTCAGCAACCTGCCTGGTGGAAAAAGGCCTGGAGGCAGTGGCTGGGCTGGTGTGTCAGGAATGATGCTCTGCGTTCTCTCATAGGAGTCTCTCAATGAGACTGTTATATGAACTCACTGCATTAAAGAAAAGAAATACCTCGGTTGAGTCTTAATCATCTCCTTTGTTTGGACACTGATCAGGGAGTCAGCCATTTCAAGTCGCAAAAACTCTTCCAGTGCACTGAAACATCCCAAATCGCATACTTCCATACTATATAGCACGATCAAAACAGTATGCAATCCGAGTAGTATGTCCGAATTCATAGTATTCGAAAATCAGTAGGGGAGAAGTACCCGGATGACCTACTACTTCTGGCAAAATTCTAAAGTGAGCATCTGATGAACGCTCAGCTATCCCATGGTGCAACGAGAAAGAATTCATGAATGGGAATGAAGTGGCGCAACTGACAAGAGTAGGTCATTATGACTAAAAGTACATCTGACTCCCATTAATACTATGTAGAACGCACTTTTCTAATGGTCGTGAAGTAAATTCTAATTCAAATGTAGTACCTAGGGGCGACAAGGTGGTAAGCACTGTCGCCTCATAGCAAGAAGGTCTCTGGTTTGAGTCCCGACTGGGCCAGTTGGCATTTCTGTGTGGACTTTGCATGTTCTCCCCATGTTGGCGTGTTTCCTTGGGGTGCTCCAGGTTCCCCCACAGTCCAAAGACATGTGCTATGGGTGAATTGGATGAGCTAAATTGACTGTAGTGTATGAGTGTGTGAATGTGAGAGTGTATGGGTGTTTCCCAGTACTGGGTTGTGGCTGGAAGGGCATCCGCTGAGTAAAGCATATGCTGGAATTGTTGTCAGTTCATTCAACTGTGGTGACCACTGATAAATAAAGGACTAATCCGAAGGAAAATGAATGAATGAATGCAGTACCTACTCGAGTAGCAGGCAATTTCGGATACAGTCTGCTGATTTGCTCCCTGAAAAGTTCCACAATCAAACCCTAATCAAACACACCTGAACCAGCTAATCAAGCTCCTACTAGATATAATAGAAACTTCCTGGCAGGTGTGTTGAAGTAAGTAAACTCAGCAGGACACCGGCCCTCAAGAACCATGTACAGAATGTATTTTCTTCCTATATTCCTATTTAAATTAAAGTATTTGGTCCCACTTTATATTAAGTGTCGCTTATACCTGTGAACTTACATGGTAATTAGATGTGCAAGTATTATGTAACTACAGTGTATGTACACACTGGTACAGATTATTTACTTGTGGAATACTGTTGTAAATACACTCATGTAACAACCCACTGAATAGTATGTGTAAGTACAAATGTGTAACAGGACATTGGTAACAACACTAGAAAAGTACACTTCTGGAACAAGAGTTATGTAAGTGCATTGTGTAACAACAATATGTACTTGCAGATGTTTTCCCACATCCACACCTGTTTGCAGATCATGTACTTGTGAACACTGTATGGCAGATCTAATGCTGCATTAGAAGGTTTCACCTTGTGTTACCAGTGTACTTACATGGTAAATCCACAGGAACTGTCCACTCAATATAAAGTGTAAAATGGTCACAAATTACTGTGTAACTTGTAGAAATATCTTCTATGCAACACTTTAATAACAGTGTAGTTACACGGTCCACAATATAAAGTTTAAAATAAAATTCATTTTCGTTTCGGCCTAGTCCCTTTATTAATCTGGGGTCGCCACCGCGGAATGAACCGCCAACTTATCCAGCATATGTTTTACACAGCGAATGCCCTTCCAGCTGCAACCCATCTAAGCTGAAAAGAAAATGAACGAATGTATGAACAGTAATTTGTGACCATTTTACACTTTGTATTGAGTGGACAATTCCTGTGAATTTACCATGTAAATACACTGGTATCACAAGGTGAAACCTTGTGCCATACAGTTCTGCCATACAGTGTTCACAAGTACATGATCTGCAAACAGGTGTGGATGTGGGAAAACATCTGCAAGTACATATTGTTGTTACACAATGCACTTACATAACTCTTGTTCCAGAAGTGTACTTTTCTAGTGTTGTTACCAATGTCCTGTTACACATTTGTACTTACACATACTATTCAGTGGGTTGTTACATGAGTGTATTTACAACAGTATTACACAAGTAAATAATCTGTACCAGTGTGTACATACACTGTAGTTACATAATACTTGCACATCTAATTACCATGTAAGTTCACAGGTATAAGCGACACTTAATATAAAGTGGGACCAAGTATTTAAAGTAATGTGAACGCTTAGTCATCTAAAAGTACTCAGAAAGCAGTGATCTAACATAGAAATATTTCTTTGTAAAGAGAGGACATCAAACAATTTTACCAAGATATTATTTGTGGTAAAATATGAAAGGATTCCGCAGTTAGATTATAATTGCTTTCCCCCTAGCAGACATGAACAGGAGCAGCTACTAAAAATGGACGATCTGGCTGTGCGGGTAGATTGATTCACGTTTACAGAGTTGTTTCCACTTTGTAGCAAGCGTGCTTGTGCATTCCAGGGACAGTCGCGCTTCTACTTTCATTTCTGGGAATTGATCTGGCCTCATCAGGGCCTCACAGTTCCTCCATTACCAATACTGATGTAATATATTCCCTCAATTAGCAGGAGTCGTATTAAAATATCAACTAACTGTCAATCAACAAAATGACTTGTGATGCTGCCAGGAATAAATTATAGTCTGTTCATTTGGCAAGAGGGAGTACGACCATGAGGGAATACAGAAAAGGAGTTCTAATGTCCTCCACAAAGATGGCACAGAGTATGGCCATGTGTTCCGAGCTCCCACCAAACATTGCGTTTGGATGTTTATACTCTTATTACCGATGACAGATACACTTTTAGAAGTGGGCTCTTTCTTAATGCCAACGCTTTGTTTACAGTTGTCTGCATCCCTTAGCTACGATGATGTAAATACAGCCGGAAAAGAGGAAAGAGAGCTAGCCTCCTCTTCATACTGAGACACTGTGGCTTTTGACCTCCGCCTCCCACCATTCTGCTGGCTAATGTTCAGTCATTGGACAGCAAGCTCTGTGAACTATAATGCTGCATCATCTGTCTGATATAAACCTGTCTATATGCTATATCTCTTTGCCATGATTGGGAATCCCTCATGGTTCTGTATCGCTCACAACTGAATTTACAAAGCCCATAGAGCTGTTTACGTTCTACTCCAAGCTAACACAGATCAAGAATTCAAGGTACTGTATTGGAGTATAAGGCCATGTTCGCACATACACAGGTAGTTTTCCACGCTATCATTTTAAAAATAAATTCTCTCCACATTAAAACTTAATAACGCACTGCAATGATTGTAATGGCATGCCGAACCAATAGGCACATGACACTTTTCCAAATGGGAAATTAAGTACTTTATTGGGGGTCGCCACAGTGGAATGAACCGCCAACTTATCCAGCATTTGTTTTACACAGCGAATGCCCTTCCAGCGGCAACCCATCTCTGGGAAACATCCATACATTCTCATTCACACACATACACTATGGACAATTCAGCCTACCCAATTCACCTGTACCGCATATCTTTGGACTGTAGGGGAAACCGGAGCACCCGGAGGGAACCCAAGCAACCACGGAGAGAACATGCAAACTCCACACAGAAATGCCAACTGACCCAGCCGAGGCTCGAACCAGCGACCTTCTTGCAGTGAGGGGACAGCACTACCTACTGCGCCACCGTGTCGCCCGTTGTAATGACTCTTGCTCTCTTATTCAATAAGCCCCTGTACAACAACTTCCAGAATGACTTCAATACAACATAACAAAACTTTTTAACACAACAAACCCATTTACTGAAATGATTACAACTGGACAAATGCTGTCAATGGAAATTATGTCCTAACTAGATCTCTAGGATACATGCGCCAACATGAAGGAGCGAAACATTTGAACGCATGACTCCACGTCTTGACAGCCAGAGCTTGAGGTTGTCCAACATGAAAATATCAATGGCAGGGAGTCATAAACATACCCAATTGCTTGAGGAATGAGTATGCACACCAACATGCACACTTTAGAAGGATTTTAAGCTTCACTTGGTGACACCAGCTCTAAATTATGCCACATTCTAAGTGATGAGGAAAGACCAACAACAACCATGATTGCTATCCTCACATGGGTAAAATGGGGTCACAAGCCAATAATTGGGGAAAGCCAACAACAAACAAAACCCTAGTAGCTAGCTAAATACTGTAAGCTCAATTACCTGCACAAAATAAAGCATAAATAAACAACATCGCCTTTCCTCCCTACTAGCGCTGCACAATGTTTGGTTTTTCTGTGATATATCTTGCAATAGGAATACAATCTAACCAAATTAATTAGCTTAAACAGCTCTATTTGTGGAGAAATTCAGTTGGGATGGTTTTGTAGGGGAGTGAGTCATGCATACAAATATAATAAGCAAATTACAAGCCTAGATACATTTAATAGAGCAAAGGTACAAATGGAATAAACAGTTCTTTATGGTTTATGAGTCGAACTGTGTTCAGGTACAGAATAAAGTCACGAATGGTACAAATTCATTGTGCCTAATTGCTTTCAACTCTCCCAGGCTTTAAAAACACAAGCAGATGATATACTTTCACTCCATTATGGTCAGTGGTGTAAAGTAACTAATCACAAATACTCAAACTACTGTATTTGAGTCGTTTTTCTCAGGAATTGTAATTTATTGAGTAGTTTTAAAAATGAGGACTTTTACTTTCCCTTGAGTACATGTTTAGTGCAGTATCGGTACTTTTACTCCACTACTGTCCTTCAACCTGCAGTCACTACTGTATTTCTGTCTTGTCTATGGTCATTGTCTAAAGTAGAAAGATCAGTCCTGTGATTCCTGTCCAATTAAATCACACAGAGAAAGTAAATTGCATCATAGTGAACAACCTCAAGACATGGGCGCTTTATAAATGCAGCAAACCTTTTGGAAACATTAAAAATGTCCAAGAAGATGTCCAAAATCTACACGCAATGATCCAGAGACTGTTTATAGACTGCATGTCACTGAAAATGATGGATGTCGACTGTATGATGACTGAAATCACCAAACGGTCTTAAACAATCACTAAACGGAACGAATGAAGAATGGAAGGAAGGGGCAAATAAAAGGAAGGACCGAACAAGGAATGGAAGGAGGGATCGAAGAACCAAATAAATGAATGATTTAAGGAAGAACTGAACAAACTAAGAAAGGAAAGGAGGAACGAACGAATGAACGCACTATGGACCTAATGAAGGAAGGAACGAAAATATGAAAGAAAGAATGAGCGAACAAATGAAGGAAGGAATGAAGGAAGGACTAAACGAATGTAGGAAGAATTCAAGGAAGGACTGAACAAACTAAGGAAGGAAGGAACGAACAAACGAAAGAATGAACAAAAGGACCTAATGTAGAAAGGAACAAAAATATGAACGAACGAATGAGTGAACGAAGGAAGGAGGGAACAAACGAATGAATGAAGGAAGGAAGGAACAAACAAATAATTGAAGGAAGGTTGGAAGGAACGAACGAAAATAGGAAGATCCCTAAACACACCACATGTTGTTTGTGCAGGGATGTGTAAACGTAACATTCTGTAAACGCATCAGCTTTTCTACAGTGTAATACTCACTACTCACTGCTTTTGAGTACTTTTAAAAGGTCTACTCTTCACTCATACTTTGAGTAATGTTTTTTACAGATACTTTTACTCTACTTGCACTACATTTTGGCCAAGTAATGGTACTTTTACTTGAGTATGATTTTTCAGTACTCTTTCCACCACTGATTATGGTTAAACTCTGAAGTGACTCCACAAATCTTTTTTTTCCCTGTGGCTCCATGTCAATTAAAATACTAACTCACAATTGCACATCCTCTGATGTGACTTTTGCAGATGTGCACACTGCAGTATCAATTCTGAAACAAAATATTGTGCAGCTCTACTCTCTACTGACCACAGAACATGAGAAAACTGAGAAGAAATCAAATAGGGCACCCTCTTCCCTACGTGCCTTGGAACAAATTGTCAGATGCAACCCCAAATCAGAAAAAACAATGGAAAATGCAAACAAACAAAGAATAGAACAATTTGTAAATGTAATTTCACTTGTATTTCATTGCACACAACACAAAAAACATTATTTAATGTGTTCCTCGTGATTTATATATATATATATATATATATATATATATTTATTTA
Source organism: Danio albolineatus (assembly GCA_903798035.1). NCBI lineage: Eukaryota > Metazoa > Chordata > Actinopteri > Cypriniformes > Danionidae > Danio > Danio albolineatus. The sequence continues at coordinate 191,522 of CAIGQQ010003715.1, forward strand.
TTTATATCTATACAATTTTTTTTTTTTTTAATTAACACATATTCCAATTTTGGTTCTTGCAAAAAAAGTTGGGAAAGGAGCAATTTAGGGACTGCGGTGAAGTAAATTGGTTAAATAATGATGTGATTTGAAACAGGTGATGTCAACAGGTGATTGTAATTATGATCTGGTACAAAAGCAGCATCCAAGAAAGGTCTAGTCCTTTAGGAGCAAAGATGGGCCGAGGTGAACAATTACATGAGAAAATACAGGAGAAATTATTGCAATGTTTAATAACAATGTACCTCAAAGAAAGATAGGAAGACATTTGGATATTTCACCTTCAATAGTGCACAACATAATTAAAAGATTCAAGGAATCTGGAGGAATTTCAGTGTGTGAAGGACAATGGCGCAAGCCTAAGCTAAACTACAGTGATGTCCAATCCCTCGGGTCATTCATCTATACGTGATAACACCACATTGGCTCAGGACTACTTTGACAAACCTTTGTCAAATACCACCATATGTAGTTACATCCACAAATGCCAGTTAAAGGGCCAAAAAGCCAAACGGAAGCCCTATGTTAACAGTGTCCAGAAGCGACGTTGACTTATCTGGGCCTAGAAGCATCTGAGATAGACCATCACACAGTGGACATGTGTATCAGTATTTCAAGAGTTCACACTTAGCTGATGATTGATAATAGAGCGTATTTGGCATGCTGTCCCGGGAGAGAGCCGTGAGCTTAGAATATTCTTGAGCCTGGGGCGAGAGGAGAGTTTGAGCTCAGGTAAGTCTCGAGAACTACCCCTGCTCGTGAACGTGTTGAGATACATCTGAATAGAGTTGCCTTAAGATGCTAAAGTAGTCAATTTACTTATGCTGTATGATTTTGGACGGTGGGAGGAAACAGAGAAGGGAGGGGGCAAACCTGTGCGTTCTTGCTGTGAGGCAACAGTGCTAATCACTGGGCCGCCGTGCCGCCCTATCAGAGAAGGGGAGGAGTTGGGGTGGAAGAGGGGATTCTTCAAGATGAAGATAACTGGAGTAGAAAGCTCTGGTAATTTAAAGTGTGTCAGGATTCGTCTGATCGGTGCAATACACAAAGCTGACGTGCTACCAGCTGTGTTCAATCATAAGCATTTGATCCTCTCGAAATTAGTTTATAAATAAACCCCACTTCAGGTATATTTCGGGATAAATGGATACTGTGTGCTCCAAACCATAGAAGAAAAGGATCATCCAGACCAAAAAGCCAAAAGCTTACCAGCTAGTCTAAAAGCTAGGGTCTGTCATGGTATGCAGTTGTGTCAGTGCCTGTACCAAAGGTAACTTGCACTTCTGTGTTGGCAACAGTAACGTTGAAAAGTTCAGATATTTTGTAGCACAATATGCTGCTTTTTTCCAGGGATGCCCATGCATACTTCAACAAGATCAGTAAGTCCTGGGATAAAATTACGCCTAAAACACTTCATCACTTGGTGTCTTCAGTCCCTAAATGTATTTTTCAAGAGTTCACACTTAGCTGATGATTGATTATAAAGCTTGTTTGGCACGCTGTCCCGGGAGAGAGCCCTGAGCTCATAAGATCCTCGAGCCCAGGGCTCCCTCCCGTTTGCAAGGCGAGAGGAGAGTTTGAGCTCAGGTAGATCTCGAGAACTCCCCTGCGAGTAGCTAATGAACAGATAGTGATCGCTATGAAAAGAAAACTACTAACTAAGAGCATGTCTATGGTGCCGATTTGTATTAGTCCATTAACTTAAGTTGCATGTTTTTGGACAATGGGAGGAAACCAGGGAACCCGGGGGAAACCCACGTGAGCACGGGAAGAACGTGTAAACTCCACACAGAAACGTCAGCTGGCTTGGTAAGGACTAGAACCAGTTCTTGCTGTGAGGCAACAGTGCTAACCACTGGGCCACCGTGCCACCCATCTAGGAATGAGGAGGAGTAGGCGTGGAAGGGGGGATTCTTCAAAACAAAGATGGCTGTGATATGGAACTTAGGGTATATATAGTGGCTTAGGACTCATCTGATTGGTGAATCATAAATTGGATAATGCAGGACCAGCTGCGAGCAATCATCTGCACGTGATCCTCTCGAAATTAGTTTATAAATAAACTTCACTAAGTGTTGTGAAAAGGAATGACAACACTACAAAGTGGTAAATGCTTTACTGTTCCAACTTTTGTGAAATGCATTGCAAGAACCAAAATTGGAATACGTGTTAA
>CAIGQQ010003715.1:194133-210631 GCA_903798035.1 Danio albolineatus
ATATATATATAATTTTTTTAAAATCACATTAATAATCTAGTCTGGAGAGAGGAGACTCAGAACAAACTTTCAGTCAGGAATAAATAAGCTCTGCAGGAATGCCGGCAAGTCCACATGATGTCATCATAATTCACTGCACCTCTGCGCACTAACAAGCCCTGTAGGGGAGTTGGAGGAGAGAAGGGAACTGCAACAACAACAAAAGAGAGAAACACATACCAAACACATTTTACGTTGAATAAAATAAAAAACATGCCCTGCTTAAATAAGGTACAACCCCTGACTCTTCTATCCAGTGGCCTTAACAGACACAGGAAATAGCCAAGAACCTACAAAGAACAATACTTGTAATCATGAACTTTCAGAATTCCAGCAAACAGTGTATTAGAAATGGATCCAGGAACAGTTTAGGTTAGACTTAAAGTATATTGCAACCCCCGACTGAACATCTCTAGAGAGAGCTGAAAATAGCTGCGCACCAATGCTCTCCATCCAGCCTCACGGAGCTTGAGAGGTACTGCAAATAAGTCCAAAAATAGGTGTGCCAAGCTTGTAGCATCATGCTTAAAATGTCTTGAGGCTGTAATTGGTGCTAAATGTGTTTCACCAAAGTATCAGGGGGTTTGGGGACCCCAAAGTAAGGGGTTTGGGACGGACATGATAAGTAAAACGTTGGCGATCTCCAAAATCAAGAGCAGGGGAGCGGGGATGGGGGTTGCCTCTATCACCCAACATAGGCTGATTCTTAAAATGTACCCCTATATACATTTATGGAGGTTGCGTATTATATAGCCAGAAATACGTATGGATGCATTTTGTCTTTAAAACGATCACTATGGGATGGTGTGATGCCACCAACGTCTGTTTTTTTCACGCTTACCAGCTGACCACTTACCTCTGTATGGACGACTTTCCCACTTTTACCAGTTTGTATAGTAGCTTGCCGTGTACGATAGTGGACTTGAGAGGCAGAGGGGAGTTGACCATGATGACAGGGTTCGAGTCCGGTGAAGAACGGTTCCAGAAAGCAGGCAAGCCAAAAACAAAGCCCCAGAAAATAAAACAAACAAGTAAATAACACAGTAAGAATGTGGTAAAAATTGAAAACGTCAGTTGACAACAGCCTCTGGTGGCTGTACATGAGAAGAGCAGACACGAATGGCACTCGCGGGAGAAATTTAAGACTTCAAAAAGCGTACGCAGCGGCCTCTGTTTGAACCTTCTGGGATGTATTTGGCGCTCTCCAGAAATGTGTATGGGGTATGTTATCAGAATGAGCTTGGGTTGAAAGCAACAGCCCACATGACTCCTGAATAGAATAAAAGTAAGTGTAATGATAATTCTTTTTCTCCCCTTTTGAAAAAATGTAAATAGTTTTTTATTTTATTTCAACCTATAGAAAAGAAACAGTGTCATGAAAATGGTGTTAAATGCCAAATCTTTGTTTCTTAATACTCTTCTATTTTTAAGGGTCCAGGGTTAATGTAAAGGATGTTATTACTTTATGTTTTAAAGGGCCATGAAACCCTCTACCTCAGTCTACCTCAGAAATTTTTCAAGAAATGCTCTGAGATGGGCGTGAAGCGCTGCGAGCAGAGGGAGGAGTGGCCGGCAGTGCAGGGGAAAAAGAGGGGAGCGAATAACTATTTTTTGTGACTTGGCTTACAAAATGAGACACAAACTGTGAGGAGAGCGATGATTTTATAGATTAAAAAGTTGTGAAAAACTGTACAAAAGAACGCACATAACTGGGTGCTCAGCCAAAAACACGCAAAAATGCTAATATATTTATTCTAAAAAGGCGACAACATCAAAATTTATAAAATGAGAAAGGCTTACACAGAGCGTCCGGCTCTTCATCAGACAGTGTTGATCATAATGAGGTGCTCCCTTTTGTACACTTCCGGATCGATCCTATCACATAACAAAGACAAATATATATGTATACACATTTCTAAATTACAACTTAGATTTGTATATTTTGTTGTATGGTATATTTTGTTTTTCATATTGTGTTTTTCCATAATTTGTGTTGTAATATTATGGTTTGTTTTTGCATTTTCATTTTGAAGTTGTAATTTAGAAATGTGTGCGATGGTCCGTTTTGTTGAATTTAGGTTACATTGCAGCTAATTCTCATTAGATTATAGGTAGACTGTTAGGTTGGGGTTAGGGGTAGGGTTAGTGTAAGTTGACATGTACATGCAAAGTTTCTTGTACATGCAAAGTTTCATTCAAATGTCTGTTGAATGTCAGTATCAGCAGATATTAAGCAGACAGTCTACTTATACTCAAACAGACCATCGAAATAAAGTGTTACCCAACATTTTTGGAGTTATTGACATGTAACACTGCATTTTTTACACTGTAGATATTACTGTGTACTGATAATTAGATTCATGAGAACCTATGATATTGATATATGACTGTTCTCAATGTATTTTCCTCTCACAATGAATATTTTACCTCCCCACCTCTGAGTTCTGGCTGTAGTGAAGTCACTCCAAAACAAGCAGACAAGGTTGGACTGTTTTGAATGTCTTTTCTTTAATGAGAGTCATGCTCCTCCATCACTCCTGGCCTCATTTTTCTTCAGTACATATCCACTCTCTCTTTTTTACCTTCTCATGAGGATTACCAAACTCAATTCCTCTGGCCTTAGGGACTTCTTTAAAATTGTCTATCCCAGGAGAACATGGAGGTATGAGGTGGTATGACCAGGAGGATTGTCCTTCTCTGTTTTTCTGTTTGTTTGTCTTATTCTTTTGACTGACAGTCTCTGTGGTATTACTGGACAGCTGTTGCAACATCTCCCCCTGCTGGAGGCACTACTCTCATAGGTTATTCTCACAAATCAGTTTGATATACTCTCCATGTGCAAACAGAGATATTGGGTTTTGGACAGCACGGCATCTAACGCTATCAGAATGCCGGGCTATTATTTGTCAACACTTCTTTGTTTATTTGCTCAGTTTTTACAGAGGGCATTCAAAAAAAAAAATGTGGAGTGGAATACATTTGCATATTTATGATTACAGACAGCTTCTGAAATATGCGAGGGAGCCAAGAAATTGTCATTCATTCTCTCTCTCTCTCTCTCTCTCTCTCTCTCTCTCTCTCTCTCTCTGTGTCTCTTTCTTATCTCACCATTCCTTTGAGTCAGTCATCTGCATTCTACCAGCAAATTTAGCAACATGCTACGTATTTTATAAGTCGATGGTACACATTTAATTTTGCTGACGTGATGAAGATTGCAATTGGTTGCCTCTCGTTCACTGCCTATTCATTTACTGATAGTTCAGTTTCTAGATTAAAAAAAAATAGAAGTTAGCACTGTCATCTCAAAGCAATAAGGTCGCTGGTGGGGCTGTGCGATACTGCAAAATTTAGTATCGATCCGATACTAAGTAAATACAGGGCCAGTATCGCTGATATCGATAATGATACTGATACTTTTACATTAAAAAGCATGCACTTGAACCTAAATGTACTTTTCTGTAGGGGAGAACAGTGTGATAATTTATGAGTTGAGTGCTCTCAAAGCAGCTATAATTAAATGCTTATGTGAAAACCCAGGACAATTTTTAAACACTTTTAAGCCAAATAAAAACATTTTTATTATCGTAACGATCTGAATTTGCAAACACAAACTTATTATTAGAGAACAATGATTTTTTTAAAAAACTTTGCTTCAGTCTGGGGTTTGTTTTTAAGTGTTTTTTCCTGCTAACACACTACAGCAAAAGATAACTGACTTAAAATCCTCTTTTAGCTGGTGAAAAACCTGCTCTTCTAATCATGTATATTTTAAAATTCCAAAATAATTCTTATAGATAGCATGTTTTAATGTGCTGAATATATTGGCTATATTTAATTAGCCTGATGATGAAAGTATTCATTTTGCTTTTTTTTTTTTTCCTTCAAATTGGCATCAACTAATTCAGAATGTCCTATATAACTGAAATATTAATCTCACCACAGTAGCTAGCTACCTGGATATTCATTGCCTCTCCGAAACGACTCGGCCAGTGACCTCAGTCTCAGGGCTGGCACTGCTGGGGGTCTCTCTGGAGGATTTGCCTCCTCTTCTCTCCTTTTTTGCAGCTCGGCGTTCTTTTACGTGTTGTTTTATGTGTTTGTGTAGATTTGTGGTGTTGCCACAGTATAGAATAGACTTTCTACAAACATCGCAGTTTGCCATATTTTCATTTACTGCAGTAAAATAACCAACCCAGGCTCATTCTGAGAACGTAGTCCCGAGTACGTTTCTGGAGGCCGCGGAATACGTCCCGTCAGGTACGTCTTTTTGCACTTTTTGCAAGTCCACGAGAGGCCGCTGCGGAAGCTTTTTGAGATCACAAGTGTCTCTCGCGAGTGCTGTTCACGCCTGCTGTTCTTGCATAAACCCACCAGAGGCCGCTGTCGGCCGACCGTTTTTGGCTGACTGAACGACTGACTGACCCTCCAATCGGACTGACCCACCCTCCCCCTTCCCTAAACCCAACCAAAATCTTATCGATCGACTTATCGATCGCTTCCCTAAACCCAACCAACGGCTTTCAAAAAAGAACAAAACAAAACCCCCTCGTCTCATTTTTACCACATTTTCAGACTTCCCTGCGTTCTCACCCTGTTGTTTACTGGTTTACTTCGTTATATGGATTCTGTGTTTGTCTTACCTGCTTTCTGGAACCGCTCCTCGCCGGACTCGAACCCCGGCGTCGTCATGGCGGTCAACTCCTCTCTGCGTCTCGAGTCCGCCGACGAACACGGCGAGCCAACGGGACAAGCTGGTTGCAGCGGTAAAGTCGTCCACACGAGGCGATCGGCCGGTAAGCACGAGAAGAAACGGCGTCACACCGCCCCGTAGCGTTCGTTTAAAAAAATGAAACGCAGCCATATGTACCCCTGACCACGTAATGAGCGGTCTCCAGAAACGTACTCGGGACTACGTTTTCACAATGAGCCTGTGTTGAAAATAACTCCAAACAGCGCTCCTCTTTCTTTCCATCATCACAAAACAGCAAAAAGTGCTCTCGCTTTGGCGCTGGTGAGTCACGTGATGAAAGGACAACTAGAGCAGAGAGGAACAACAGTGCATACGAGTTATAAAAGGAGTGGGGTATTTAGAGACATGTCTGCTCTTTTATGAAACAGGAGCAATGTACTTTAGCGTAAATTAAATAAAAGTATCGATCTCGGAAGGCTATTATCGATCCGATATCAATACCAACGTTGGTATCGATACTATCGATATTAGGATCGATCTGCACACCCCTAGTCGCTGGTTCAAGTCCCAGCTAGGCCAGTTGGCGTTTCTGTGTGGAGTTTGCGAATTCTCCCTGTGTTTGCGTGGGTTTCTAACTAAATCGGCAGTAGTGTGTTTGTGTGTGAATTCGTGTGTATGGATGTTTCCCAGTACTCGTTTGCCGCTGGAAGGGCATCCACTTTGCAAAACATGTGCTGGATAAGTTGACGGTTCATTCTGCGGTTGTGATCCCTGATGAATAAAGGGACTAAGCGGAAAGAAAATGAATGAATATTTTGAAATGCTGTATTAGGTATTTTATTATTCTGTGTTGCATTGTAACATAGAGAACAATGTAGAAGTTTATACCTGTTAGTGGTACCCTCCAGGTAGGGGGTGGAGCCTGGACTATAAAAGGGGAAGCCAGACTCCCATTCAAGGCTTGTTTACCAAGTCAGCGCACGTGCTGTAGATAAACCGTGAGTGATCCCTTCTGTGTATACTGAAGATAGTCGTTTGTACGGATGGGATCGTCTCACCACGGATGTGATCCAAGACCCGTGGCGAGATGATCCCAAGGTTCCATAATCCTGGACCAGGCTGTATCCTGAGCAGCTGCTTGGTGCATGGAGGAGTGGACGGCATGAGACCGATTCCTGTGACGCTCGAAAGAAAGACGAGCCTCGAGTTCTCCAGCCTCCGGCGCCTAGACTGCAGCTCTACACAAGACGTCTGGCCATAGGAGAAATGGTCGTGCCCAACTGAGCCTGGTTTCTCTCGAGGTTTTTTAATTCTTCACTTTCGCCAATTGGTGACATTTTTTTAACCCTCTATGTGAAGCTGCAACTCTACTTTGTAAAAGCGCTATACAAATAAAATTGAATTGAATTGAATTAAAATTATGTAAGGAAGGCACTTGCTTTTAGGGAAAAGAGAATATGGACAAAATATTAACAGAAGGGCTTGAAAAAGAGCCTTCCTTCATCTTATTACATTATTTAGTTGTGTAAAACTGCATTATAAAGTATTCAAAAAATGAAAAATTGGTTAACAAAGGAATGAGATATCTCTTATAATGATGGGAAGAACATTTCTATTCTCTTTTATCAGAAGCTGCTTTGACACACCACCTTCTGAATGTGTCATATCCTCCCCGAGGGGAAACGTATGCGGCAACAGCTTCTGCAGTGAGGAAAAAGTTATTTACAGTTGCACTACGATATCTCTTTTCAGCCCAACAAATATGAAATAGCTTCCATGTCAAATGATATACGCTGAGCAAAGCACTGAAACCTCAAACATAATTTCAGCTATCAGATATGACACGCAATTCCAGTTATGAAATGCAGTTGTAGAAGCAGGTTGTACCAGAGCAGAAATACACTTTAAAACTCTGACAATTTAAAAGTGTTCAATACTGTTCAATCATTTCATTGTTAATTATTAGCAGTTTGTCTTGTTGTTTTGTTTTTAAGGACAGTTTAATTAATTTTCAATGTCAGAAATGTGTATGCATTGTTGTGTTTAGTGACCTTGGCCTGCCTAACTGTTAATAAAAGGTGATCCGAGGTGTTTGTTTGCTGAAAGCTTTTATATTTGCATTCACTGACGATGTATTTATAACGTAGCTGTGTGAACGTTAACAACATCTCTGAATGTAAGATGCTCAAAGTTTAAAGGGAGACATTGGCTTTTACTAGCAAAGCCAACAGCGAACACATTTGGGGACTACAAAGTTCACAAGGGCTTCCGGTTACGTGCATTCACCTCGCGGACACACCCTGCGCAGCGAAGGGGCGTGGCCAGAGGTGCTGTAATGTTATAGCAGCTAAAATGCCGTCTAAACGCTGCTATTTCCACAGAGCTTGTTTCTGTATTTGGGCTTCCAAAGGACACGACACAAAGAGAGAATTATGTTCCAAAGAATTATAAAAATCTAGAGCTAGCATTTGACAAAGGAGAACTTCCAGAATCTCTCCTAGTTCAGTGCTGGATTCGGCTAAAAACTCCTCCAATTGATGAAGCTGTGGGTTGTGAGCCACAACCTGTAATGGTGCATTCACACCAGACGTGGAAGACACGTCAAGCGCGAGTGATTTACATGTTAAGTCAATGCAAAGGCGCGAATAGGCATCCTGCGGCACGGTACGTGCGAAAGGCGCGGCGCGAATGACGCGAATTACGTGAATGGCTTCAGTTTGAAAATCTGAACTTAAGTGGACTTTCGCGCCGCGTTGGCCAATCAGGAGCTTGCTCTTGTTGGGGGTGTGATTATGGCGTAGCGCCTGTTGTTGGACAGTTCATCATACTGGGCTCGGCTCAGTCAGAAGCACCGCTGAAAGCTTCCATCATCCAGGTTCAGTTTCTGGAGGAGTTTATGAGCTCACAGAGCTGGGTGCATCTCTGAAATAATCTAGTGGACTCAGACACAGCTCCAAACGAATCAACACTGTTTTTTTTAGCCTTCATAAAGCACATTAACACAGTTATTCTCTCTATAAAACCCCTGTTAGCCATTTAGCAATAAAGCTACAGTCACCCATAGACAGAAGCCCTGCCCATCACGCGAATCCGCGTCTTTTAGCAAGTCAATTTGACGTGCGAATGAAGCGGATTTGTACGCGGGAATGAAGCGAGTAAACCCAAATGTTCACGCGGCTATTTACGCGCGAATAGCTGCGTGTGCCGCGTCTGGTGTGAATACAGCATAAGTATATTTATTTGTTAAAATTGATCAACTACATGCACAGTTTCTAGCTTTAACGGTATGTTGTAGTGAGGATGTAAACAGGGATGTAAACAACGGGAAATGCTGTTTGGCACCGTTAACAATTTAGCTACAAATTCATATTAATGAATTGTAAACAGCCACAATCTTCAGCAGCGCTACAGTGTCTCTATGCGGCCCCTTTCCTTGCGTTATACATATCAAATAACAAACTCGCAAAAGATATGTGAATGTTTTATATTACTTACACATGCTTATTCCGAATATATGTGAAAGACACTTGTCAGTATTTTAGAGAGCGGGCGCAAGGCTCAGAGCCTCTTCAGGGCGGGCATTTCAGAGGAACTAGGAAATATAACATTTGTTTTCATGTCATATGTTGGTGCATGACGTCATTCTTGCTCAAAAAAAAGAAAGAAAGAAATATAAAGCCATACAGGTCGTTCAGATATCACATGAGAAAAACATGCTTTTGTTTACATGTAATGAACATGTATAAATATTAATAACTTTTGTTATTATATAAAAAAAACAACAACATATGAACACACTCATCATACAGACTCGTATAGTCTCAAAAATATTACCAATAACCAGGGGCGCCACTGGCCGATTTGAGCACAATGACGTAATTTAATAATAATAATAATAATAATACCTGCACAGTTTCTAGCGTTATTGTTGTGTTGTTGTAGCGAGGATGTAAACAAGGATGTTAACAATGGGAAATGCTGTTTGGTACCGTTAACAATCTAGCTACAAATTCATATTAATCAGTCAAACCGCTGTAAACAGCCACAATCTTCAGCAGCACGTGCAGTGCCTCTCTATGCGGACGCTTTCCGTGCGTTCTACATCTCAAATAACAAACTCGCCAAAGATACGAGACTGTTTTATATTACTTACACATGTTTATAACCCGAATATATGTGAAAGACACTTGTCAGTATTTTAGAGAGCGGGCGTGAGGCTCAGCTGCTCTTCATTTTCTGTCTGATTCAGGCAACTAATGCTGCTAAAAGCTACTCTGACTGACAGTGTTTACACAGGGGTGTAAATTAATTTCTAACTTTTTTTGAAACGCATTTTTCTGGATTTTTTGTTATTGTTGTGTCTCTCACTGTTCAAATAAACCTACCACTGAAATTATAGACTGATCATTTCTTTGTTAGTGGGCAAACTTACAAAATCAGCTGGGCTTCAAAATTTTTTTATCCCTCACTGTATAGTAAAGGGAAATATAATTTTAGAAGGTTTGTAAAAGGGCTGTTGTCAAAGCAAGTGACTAAAATAAAATTTTAAATGCTTACCCGCATTACTAACTACTCAATCCATGTGGTTCAGGAGCATTCACCCTCTGAACCACTCAGTTTTCCATCTTAAGCAGAGATCAGGGAAAAATATGATGATGAAACAATAACACCATTAGTTTTATCAAAAACACCCCTAAAGCTGGCCCAGATCAGCTTTTAAAAAGAACATTGGCTCCTTTGCTCAGTACCCTTAACACTACCATTTTCTTCTTATTGGGTTCATATCATTAAATACTTAAATTATTACATGGTGTGCACTGTTCATAATTTATGTAACTGTAGAATTTGTGTAATAACCATCTCTCACATCCACAGCCCTCCTCTGCTTCCTCATGCATCATGACCAAGGAAGCCTAGGGAGGGTTAGAAATGATGAGGTAAGCGCACGAAGGCTTGCCTGAAAGAGTCCCGTGATTATGCAACTGTGCGTGCCTCAGCTGCTTTTGAGAAAACCCAGGTTGTGCTGTACCTGAAGTTAAAGGTGTGCAGACTGAGTACAGAACATCCAAATGCCTTGACTGAGAGTCTGAATCGATCAGTTAGTCAATAAATCAATTGATGAAAAGAAGGAGAAAAGGCAACATCAAAGTTCTTTACCAGTTACAGATTCAGCAATTCTCGGGCACCTGTCAAATGAATTATTAGGCACTTTCTGAATTCACATACATAACAATGGATTTGACTGACCACACTATCCAACCCAGGCTCATTGTGAAAACGTAGTCCCACGAACGTTTCTTGAGACCACACATTACGTAGGTACGTATGGCTGTGTTTCATTTTTTTAAATGAACGCTACGGGGCATTGTGACGCCGTTTCTTTTCATGCTTACCAGCCGACCGCTCGCCTTGTGTGGATGACTTTCCCGCTGCAACCAGTTTGTCCCGTTTGCTCGCCGTGTTCGTCGGCGGACTCAATACGCAGAGAGGAGTTGACCACGATGACGGGGTTCGAGTCTGGTGAGGAGTGCTTTCAGAAAGCAGGTAAGACAAAAACAAAATCCAAACAATGAAATAAACCAGTAAATAACAGGGTGAGAATGTGGTAAAGTCTGAAAATGTGGTACAAATGAGACAGGGGTTTTTATTTCATTCTGGATTGCTTTTTTGAAAGTTGTTGGTTGGGTTTAGGGAAGTGTGTGGATGGGTCAATCAATAAAACTTTGGTTGGGTTTAGGGAAGGGGGAGGGTGGGTCAGTTGATTGGATGGTCAGTCAGTCATTCAGTCAGCCAAGCAGTCAGCCGACAGCGGCCTCTGGTGGGTTTACGCGAGAACAGCAGGCGTGAAAGGCACTCGCGAGAGACATTTGAGATCTCAAAAAGCATCCGCAGCGGCCTCTCGTGGATTTGCGAAAACAAAAAGTGCAAAAAGACGTACCTGACGGGACGTATTCCGTGGCCTCCAGAAACGTACTCAGGACTACGTTCTCAGAATGAGCCTGGGTTGACACTATCAGAGAAGTTGGTGAAATCATGTTTTACTATCCATGTGTGTCTGGGCTACCTTAGCTACCAGCCTTACACTAGTGTACTTTACTATTGATTCATCTCGATATGCTTCCAATTTGTTTAAAATTCAAAAAAGTACCATCTAAAATCATTGTTAAAACATCCCTAATGAATTCATTGGTTTAACCCTAATATATTTAGTGAGAGAAATTTTGAGAAATTTAGAATTTGAGGAATTATAAATGTTTGCTAGATTGTATATATACACACACAGACTCACCAGCCACTTTTTTTAGGTTCAACTTACTAGTACCGGGTTGGACCCCCTTTTGCCTTCAGAACTGCCTTATTGCTTCATGGCATAGACCCAACAAGGTACTGGAAATATTCCTCTGAGATTCTGGTCTATATTGGCATGATAGCATCACAGAGTTGCTGCAGAATTGTTGGCTGCACATCGTTGATGTGAATCTCCCGTTCCACCACATCCCAAAGGTGCTCTAGTAGATTGAGATCTGGTGACTGTGGAGGCCATTTGAGTACAGTATACTCAGTGTCATGTTCAAGAAACCGGTCTGAGATGATTCACGCTTTATGGAATGGCGCGTTATACTGCTGGAAGTACACTGTGGTCATAAAGGGATGGACATGGTCAGCATCAATACTCAGGTAAGCTGTGGTGTTGACTTGATGTGAAGTTTAGTTATAAACTAATTTCGAGAGGATCACGCGCTTATGATTGCTTGCAGCTGGTCCCGCATTATTCAATTTATGATTGACCAATCAGATAATTCCTATAAATTCCATATAACAGCCATCTTTATTTTGAGGAATCCCCCCTTCCACCCCTACTCCTCCTTTCCTAGATGGGTGGCACGGTGGCCCAGTGGTTAGCACTGTTGCCTCACAGCAAGAATGTCACTAGAAGGTTCTAGTCCTTACCAAGCCAGCCAACATTTCTGTGTGGATTTTACACGTTCTCCCCGTACTGGCGTCGGTTTCCCCTGGGCTCGCCGGTTTCCTCCCACCATCCAAAAACATGCAACTTAAGTCAATTGACTAATCCAAATCAGCACCACTGACATGCGCCTAGTAAGTAGTTATCTCTTCATAGCAATCACTATCTGTTCATTAGCTACTACAGCAGGGGAGTTCTCGAGATCTACCTGAGCTCAAACATCAACAGGAGTGGGCCCCGGGCTCGAGGATCTTATGAGCTTAGGGTTCTGTCCCGGAACAGCATGCCAAACAAGCTTTTAGAATCAGTCATCAGCTAAATGTGAACTCTTGAAGCTCAATCGGTACTAATGGGCAGAAAGTGTGTCAAGACAATATCCCCCACACCATTACACCACCACCACCAGCCTGAACCGTTGATACAAAGCAGGATAGATCCACGCTTTCATGTTTTTGACGGCAAATTCTAAACCCTACATCAGAATGTTGTGGCAGAAATCGAGACTCAACAGACCATGCAATATTTTTCCAGTTTTCTATTGTCCAATTTTGGTGAGCCTGTGTGAATTGTAGCCTCAGTTTCAAGGTATGATCTTTTGCTGCTGTAGCCCATCTGCCTCAAGGTTGGACATATTTTGTGTTCAGAAATGCTGTTCTGCATACCTTGCTTGTAACATCAACAAGTGGCATCAACAAGGCATTTGTGCCCACGGAACTGCCACTCACTGGATATTTGATCTTTTTCAGACAATTCTCTGTAAATCCTAGAGATGGTTGTGTGTGAAAATCCCAACAGATCATCAATTTCTGAAATACTCAGACCAGCCTGTCTGGCACCAATAACCATGCCACGTTTAAACTCATTTAAATCACCTCTCTTCCCCATTCTGATGCTCGGTTTGAACTGCAGCAGATCATCTCAACCATGTCTACATGCCTAAATGCATTGAGTTGCTCCCATGTGATCGGCTGATTAGAAATTTGCCTCAACGAGCAGTTGGACAGTTAATAATTTGCATTTGAGAGACATATTCAAATACATTCCTCAGTCTTTTTCAAAGAAAGAACACAATAGTTGATTATGCTCTTTTGTTTTGCACTTGCTGTACAAACAGTATGGGTAGAAGGTTAATTAAAGCTACTGTTTCATAAGGGATTGAACATGGACCTGCAATCTGAGCTTGTGTGTCAGAGGGCAGACACCTATTTCTTTGTTTATTGATTTGGCCACTAGTATTGACAACCTTATCCACTCTAGAAGAGTGGATCACTTACCCAGGCCCCTCAGTCAAACAAACCAATCCGCTGACAACACTGAACTCATGCAAATCGAGCCATCTGTGTCTATATTATGGATAATCAGGACATCCTGATTGTCCCAGTCAACCTGCACAACCACAATTTAATTCAGCAGGTCATTGGCAACTACTCTAGCCTTCAACAATCTAAAGAGTCATTTCACCTTTGCTCCCGTTGTGCATCACCCTGACCCCGACATTCTATTTGTGGAGGAGGTGGAAGCACTGAACACAGACATTATGGCAGTCCTTTCCTAACAACACGATAACCTTCCTAAATTCTTCCCATATGCTTATTAATCCTGCAAACATTCTTCTGTTGAACACAATTATGATTTCAATTCAATTCCCCTTTATTTGTATAGCGCTTTTACAATGTAGATTGTGTCAAAGCAGCTTCACATAGAAGGTTATAGTAAATTGAAAGTGTCAGTCCAGTTATTAATTTTGTAGTTCAGTTCAGTTCAGTGTTGTTTAATATTCACTACTTAGAATCCAAACACTGAAGAGTAATCCATCGGTGTGCAGCTCTAGCTGCAGTCTAGTCGTCGGAGGCTGGAGAACTCGAGGCTCGTCTGTCCTTGAAGGGTCAGCGAGGTCCAGGATTATGGAGCCTTGGGATCGTCTCGTTGCGGGTCTTGGATCGCATCTGTGGCGCTGCATAGTCTCTGGGGGCCTCGGGATGAGTATCCCCAGGTGGAAATAGAGAACAAAGAGAATAATTAGCGTAGCTGCTGTTCATAGCGTATATAAACAAGATGCTTGGGGCACATTCATGCATACCTCTAAGTGATATATTGAGTGTATTCTTTTACTAAAGAGATAGGTCTTTAATCTAGTTTTGAACTGCGAGAGTGTGTCTGAGCCTCGGACATTATCAGGAAGGCTATTCCAGAGTTTAGGAGCCATAAATGAGAAGGCTCGACCTCCTTTACTTGACTTTGCTATTCTGGGTACTACCAGAAGCTCTGAGTTTTGAGATCTTAAAGAGCGGGTTGGATTGTAGCGAGACAGAAGGTTGGTTGGATAAACAGGAGCTAAATTATTTAATGCTTTATAGGTAAGAAGTAATATTTTAAACTCAATACGAAACTTAACAGGCAGCCATTGTAAAGAGGATAAAACTGGGGTGATATGATCATATTTTCTAGACCTGGTCAGAACTCTGGTGGCTGCATTTTGTACTAGCTGAAGTTTGTTAATAGAGGAGGCTGGGCAACCAGCAAACAGAGCATTACAGTAATCCAACCTAGAAGTCATAAAAGCGTGAACTAGCTTGTAGACAATTATGAATTAATATACAGACTGCCTGTTTACAGTATGTCCCAGTTTTTGTTTTATTGTCCCTATTACGTGCCATGTATGTTTTGTAGTGTTTTGGTGGTTGTTTTCTGTTTCAATTTCACATTTCTTTCTCGTTTTGTGTTCTGTCCTGCCCCAGATGTGCAACCATTGGTCGAGAGGGCCGTCACTCATCATCATGACGCCAATCAGGAGCTGGTCTGCAGCAATTAAAAAGCATTCGCTTGCGCTGTTCAGCAGGAGCACCTGATTCTACACCAAACTCTTCACTTGTGTGAGCTAGCCTGGTGTGAGCCAGCCAACATTCGTCACACGTTGAAGTGCTTTATTGTTAAGATTAGTATTTGTAACTAAATTTACCAGAATTTTAGGAAGTTGTTCGATCTTTACGAGAATTGGATTATCAGTAGGGGTTCAACAGGTAAATCTACTTACGATTTGGTATGTATTACGGTTTTAGGGTCACGGTTTAAGTTTATTAAAAAAAAAATTGCCTACCGAAAAATTCATAGAACAATATACATATTTATTAGGTAACAAACACCTGACAATGCAACAGGCTTTAACATATGACCATAGATTTGCATGTTCTTTCATTAATTAAAGAGCCCCTATTATGGGTTAAAATTAATGCAGTGTGTAAAACAACTCTAAGTGAAGTGAAATATGCAGCTAAGGCTTAATTTTGAAAGTGCGCCGTGTTTAAAACTATTGATTCATCTGTAAAAGAGTCGACTCATGGTGGTTTGAATGAATCTCTTAGTCACAAACTCAAGCTCTGCCCATTTGTTGTGCGCGTACAAACACTGTTGATAGAAAAAGAGGAAGACAAACACTATAGATCCTGGTTGAATCATGTCACGAAGACACTGTGCTCTGAAGTGTGAGGAAATGTTATTATCTCTACCCAAAGAGGCTTTTTTTCAAAAATACCTCAGCATTATAGCCCCAGCCTTGTGCTGTGTTCCTGTCATTTTTCTGACGAGTGCTGTAACAGTCTACACACTTACAACGGGGGATTCATCGGCCGTTTGTTAAAGAAAGGATCGGAAAAGACTATTGATGTATGGGACTTTGTCAGAGCTTGACAGGACCTTTACAGTACACAGTTCATGGACCAGTTTCTTCCTCCATTTCACTAGAGTAAGTACGTGCGATTAAAATGCTTGGCTCCTTATTTTAACTAGCTTGCATTTAATTGTGTTTTGTTACTTGTAACCGATCCACACGGCTTGTACTGTATCTGGTTAACTCTTTATATTCACATATCACAGCAATGAGGAAAAAGGATAAAGGTGACTATTACTAATGTCCAAGTCCAGTGATTTTGGCTCCCAACTCTGGATATTTGTCTCCTGCACCCCTGAAAAAGCTCAGTCCCAGGTAAACCCTCCATTATATCGGTCACCTGTTTCCTGTTTGCTCTAGCCGAGTGTAGCTGTGTGTTTGTTGCTCTCTAGCCGAGTGTACCTCTAGCTCAGCTCATCTGCTGCTAAGTTCAGTTTTATTTTAAATTTGATTACTAGACGTCGCGATCAAACTCCGCCGATCATTTTATATACTAAATCCATAAATTTTAGTACTGCAACCGTGAGCTCACTGTGTTAGCATCGCAGCTAACATTCCAACAATCCAGCTGTAAGTACTCTAGCTGATCTTTGGTCTGTTTTCTCTGCCCGATTTAACAGTTTACAATCCCTTATCAAGACTATAAAACTTTGTCGATCAAGTTAATTACTAGCTCTTTAATTTTAAATCTCTTCCACGGTCACAGCAAAGCAGCTCACGTGCAAACAGCTCAGGGTTGGGCTTTTTTCAGACCCCGGCTTGCTTTTGCGCTCTCTTTTCCAGTTTGTTTGCTGATTCGCGTCTATTTTTCCTCCTACGAGTGTCGTAGTTTATCTGCTTACTCGTGCCCGACTGCACCCTCGTATTTCACCTTTATATCTCACCCAGATTTTGATCGCGCCTATCGCGCTATTTGTTTATTTTGCTTTCACTTTCTAGTTAACTAGCTCGCGTCTATTCTCTCACGTGCATCGTCCAGTTTGATCACACATTCCGCCTATTTACACCTTTTATATTACGTTATAAATCACTTTGTGCAGGTGTTCTCTCTCTCTAGTTCTCTCTCTCCAGTTCTCTCTCTCTCCCTCTCTCTCTCCAGTTCTCTCTCTCTCTCTCTCTCTCTCTCTCTCTCTCT
>CAIGQQ010003715.1:210641-229196 GCA_903798035.1 Danio albolineatus
TCTCTCTCTCTCTCTCTCTCTCTCTAGTTCTCTCTCTCTCTCTCCCCCTCTCCTTCTCTCTTCATTGACTACTGCTGATTAAACAGAAACCCGTCTGCTCCTGTTAACTCTATACGCTGCTGTGGTAAGTCAGAATTTACTTCGACTCACGGTGAGTAAAAATGGCTTCTCCTGCTCTTGTCACATGCATTTCATGCCACATGTTTAGTGTATCTCTCTCTGTCAGCAAGGAGGGCTTCACATGTGATAAATGTAAGGAAATAGTTAGGCTGACAGAGAAGATCTCAGAATTAGAAACACACATCCAAACTTTAATTAAGGATAGTAAGAGTCCTAGGTCCCTAGATAAGGATTTGGATGTGACTAGTCTAGCAAGCCATTCACATTGTTCGGCTCCGGTTGTTGCGTCTTTGCAGAGAGACGGCTGGGTCACCGTGAGGGAAACTAGAAGTGGGAGAAAACACCGTATGTCCGTTCCAACATCAAACAGGTTTAGCCCCCTCAGTGATGCACCCACTGAGAAACCTGATGAAAGTGCCCTTGTGATTGGCGACTCCATAGTACGGAACGTACAAATAGAGACACCAGCCACCATAGTCAAATGTCTGCCGGGAGCCAGAGCGCCTGACATCATGTCAAATTTAAAAGTACTGACTAAATCTAAACGTAAGTTCAGTAAGATCGTTATCCACGTCGGTGCTAATGATGTTCGACTACGTCAGTCGGAGATCACTAAAAGTAATATTAAAGAGGTGTGTGATCTTGCAAAGACGATGTCAGACACCGTAATATGCTCTGGTCCCCTGCCCGCTTATCGTGGTGACGAGTTTCACAGCAGACTCTCATCACTCAATGGCTGGATGTCAAAATGGTGCCCACTGAATAACATAGGTTTTGTAGACAATTGGCCAAGTTTTTGGGGTAGACCTGACCTGTTGAAGAGAGATGGTCTTCATCCCACTCGGGCTGGAGCAGCTCTCCTCTCTAGTAATCTGGCATATAGTCTTAGTGCTGGCATTTGACTAACTGGGGCCCAGGTCAGGGAGCAGACAGATTGGCTTAACCAACCGTCTGCTAGTCTCCACGGTTTACCCAACTCAAATAATCTGCAGCACATAGAATCACCTAGATATAAGAACATAGAGACTGTGTCTGTTCCCCGAGCCTCTAAATATAAAAAACTCCCAAATCCATTTAAAGGTAATAATCTAATTGATGTTCAAAAAATAAAAAATAAAGCTAACCAAAAAATAAAACTCGCATTATTGAACATTAGATCGCTGTCATCTAAAACTCTTTTTATTAATGATTTGATAACTGATCTAAAGCTAGATGCTCTCTGTCTAACAGAAACCTGGATAAAACCAGATGATTACATGCCCCTAAATGAGTCTTCACCTGAAGGATATCATTATAGACATGAGCCGCGTCCTAAAGGCAAAGGTGGAGGCGTGGGCATAATATACAGTAATATTTTTAGTGCTACTCAGCAATCTGATTTTAAATATAATTCATTTGAAGTAATAGTGATGTATATTTCAGTGAACAATTTAAACAATACATTTCAATCTAAATTTGTACTGGCAACTGTTTATCGGCCTCCAGGGCACCATACCGACTTTACAAAAGAATTTGCTGATTTCTTATCTGAAATAGTTCTGGCCACAGACAAAGTTATAATTGTTGGTGATTTTAATATTCATATAGATAATGAAAAAGATGCTTTAACGCTGGCCTTCTTAGACATACTAGCCTCTGTTGGAGTGAAACAGCATGTCTCAGGGCCTACCCATCGACATAATCACACTTTAGACCTAATATTATCACATGGTATTGATATTGATAATGTTGAAGTTGTGCAGCAGAGTGATGACATTTCAGATCACTATTTAATCTCCTGTTTATTGTGCATCGATAGCTCTACAAAATCATCTTCTATTCACAAATATGGCAGGACGATCACCGCTAGCACTAAGGATGATTTTGTTAGTAACCTACCTGATCTGTCTAATTTTTATAACATTCCAGGCAGTCTAGAAGAGCTTGACACTGTAACTGAAACCATTGATTCCGTCCTTTCTAATACGTTAGATATAGTTGCTCCGTTACACTTCAAAAAGATTAGGGAAAAAAATCCGACGCCATGGCACAATGAGCACACACGTGTCTTAAAGACAGCAGCCCGGAAAATGGAGCGTAGATGGAAGAAATCAAAACTAGAAGTTTTTCGTCTGGCCTGGAAAGAAAGTTCGCTTAACTTTAGAAAAGCTTTAACGTCAGCCAGATCTGCTTATTTTTCAACTTTAATAGAAGAAAATAAACATAACCCTAGGGTCCTGTTTACCACGGTAGCTAATCTAACTAAAAATAAAGCATCAACATGCATTTCTCAGCATAGCAGTAATGACTTTATGAACTTTTTCACACGCAAGATTAATGATATCAGAGATAAAATAAGCACCAACAGTCTGCCTCCTACAGCCTCGTCCCAAATTAGAGCATTGTAGACCGGTAATGGATAAACTTCAAATTTTTTCAACAGTAGGTGAGGAAGAATTATCTAAACTGATAAATTCGTCAAAATCAACAACGTCTATGCTAGATCCCATACCGACCAAATTATTAAAACAATTGTTTTCAGAAGTTTCTGAACCTGTTCTTAACATTTTGAATTCATCCCTACTCCTAGGATACGTTCCTAAAACTTTTAAACTAGCTGTCATTAAGCCTCTTATTAAAAAAACACAGCTTGATCCTAAAGAACTAGCAAATTATAGACCAATTTCAAACTTGCCTTTTCTATCAAAGATTTTAGAAAAAATCGTATCTGCTCAACTATGTTCCTTCCTACAAAGAAACAATATTTATGAAAAATTTCAATCTGGATTTAGAGCATTTCATAGCACAGAAACCGCACTCCTAAGAGTCACAAATGACCTCCTTCTGTCGTCCGACCGTGGTTGCATTTCTCTCTTAGTGCTATTGGACCTCAGTGCTGCATTTGATACAGTTGATCATAATATTCTCCTTGATAGGCTTGAAAATTATGTTGGTATTACAGGAACTGCATTGGCCTGGTTCAGGTCTTATCTATCTGAACGTTATCAATTTGTATCAGTTAATGAAGAGACATCATACAGATCAAAAGTACACTGTGGGGTACCACAAGGCTCAGTTCTTGGTCCCTTACTTTTCACACTATATATGCTACCGCTAGGTGATATCATTAGAAAACATGGAGTTAGCTTCCACTGTTATGCTGATGATACACAACTTTATATCTCCTCTCAACCTGGTAATTTGTTTGAATTTACTAAATTAACAGATTGTATAGCTGATATTAAAAATTGGATGACTAATAACTTCTTATTACTAAATTCAGATAAAACTGAGGTCTTGCTTATTGGTCCCAAAAATCTCACACGCAAAAACTTAGAACACTGTCTAACCCTTGATGGTTTCTTAGTTCAGTCCTCATCTTCAGTCAAAAATTTGGGGGTGATTTTTGATAGCAGCCTGTCATTTGAAGGCCAGATTTCAAGCATCTGTAAAACTGCTTTTTTTCATCTTAAAAATATTGCCAAACTTCGACACATGCTATCAATGTCTGATGCGGAAAAGCTCATTCATGCTTTCATGACGTCTCGATTGGATTACTGTAATGCATTACTAGGCGGCTGCCCTGTTGGCCTGATAAACAAACTTCAGCTAGTTCAAAATGCAGCTGCTAGAGTGCTTTCTAGAACAAAGAAATATGATCATATTACTCCAGTTCTTTCAGCATTGCATTGGCTCCCTATTAAATATCGTATAAATTTTAAAATCTTACTGACTACCTACAAAGCCCTGAACGGCTTGGCTCCCCAGTATTTGCAGGAGCTCCTGATTTATTATAGCCCATCACGTCCGCTACGCTCAATTAATTCTGGACAATTAATTATTCCCAAAATATCAAAATCAACTGTAGGTGGTAGATCTTTCTCTTATCTGGCACCTAAACTCTGGAACAGCCTTCCTAGCACAGTTCGGGAAGCAGACACACTCTGTCAGTTTAAAACTAGATTAAAGACACATCTCTTTACATTAGCATACACATAAAACACAAATGCTTTGGAATCCAAATCCTCTAAAGGATTGTTAGTCTGCATTATTTAGGGCAACCGGAGCCGGGAACACTTCCCAAAACGCATTATAATTTGAATGGCATCTGCACTCATGTTAGTCTGTTTTTTATTATTCCCGAGGTTTCCATAATCCTGGACCATGCCGTATCCTGAGCAGCTGCTGTGGTGGTTATGGAGGAATGGAGAGCATGAGACAGTTTCCTGTAAGACGATCCCTGTGACAGACGAGTCCTCGCATTGTTCCCAAAGGGCCAGCCTGTTGACCAGCCGGTGACCCGCCTGTGGTCTCTCCATGATGGATGTCCAGCGTTCTCCAACCCCGGTGCCATAGACTGCAGCTCTGCACAAGACGTCTGGCCATAGGAGAAATGGTCGTGCCCAACTGAGCCTGGTTTCTCTCGAGGTTTTTTTTTTATTCTTCACTTTCGCCAATTGGTGAAGTTTTTTCCTCGCCGCTGTCGCCTCTGGCTTGCATGGTTCGGGACCTGTAGGGCTGCGCATCGATGGATTACTATTCAGTGTTTGGACTCTCAGCAGTGACTATTAAACCACGCTGAAATGAACTAAACTGAACTTCAACACTGAAAACTGGACTGACACTGTTTCAATTTTTTATAATGCATGTGAAGCTGCTTTGACACAATCTACATTGTAAAAGCGCTATACAAATAAAGATGAATTGAATTGAATATCAGTCCCTATAAACCCTGTATAATATTGCCAGTCACCTGCTAATTACTGTATTTCATTCACTTTTAATGTATCCTTGCTGAAACCTGCTTGTGGTGGTCCAAGGGAAGAGGAGAGCAAGGCTCCCCATCCATAATAGTGGATAATAAGGAGGCTATTCTGTATCATGTGTGGGATCTCCAAGATTCCAGACATCAGGGGAGCTAGATTCAATATGTGGTTGGACTGAGATGGCTCAGAGAAGAGGTCCCCGGTCAGTGTGGACAATATCATACAATATATGATATTGACCCTCACAGCAGAACTGATTTCCAACAGTTCCTCATTTCATAGTCTATTTAAACCCTGTGTCCTTTGTAAAGTCTCGATTGCCTTGGATACAATTCTGTGTGTTACAGTTACCCTGTTTACTCTGCCTGTGTTCGACCCTGTTAGTATTGATTGACTCTTTACTGCCCACTATTAACCTTGTTTGTTTGTCTAGACTATTTCTCTTTGTCTGCTGTCTTCTCCAGTCCTTTTTTGATGGTGCTTTTTGTCTTAAAATTTTAACCTTGCCTGCCCATACTTGCCAGCCATTCTTTCAAATCACATTAGTTCCATTCAGGTAGTAGGAACAGTTAACAGTAAACTTTTTAGAGTATTAGAAAAGCCTTCATATGATGTTGGAACAACATACTTAATGTTGAAATATGCTCTGTCCAAGTGTAAGCATAAATCACACGTTCATTCATGTGTATAAAACCCAGCAGACACATAACGTCATAAGATATTAAAGGGTCACGAAACACCAAAACACATTTTTTTGAGCTGTTGACAGTCATATATGTGTCCCACGCTGCTATAAACACTATTAGGACACATAGATTTCACTAAAAAGTGAAAATTGGTTGTTTTTGCGTTATTTCGGGCAAATTCATTCTTCCGGTTTGAAATGATTTTTGAAGCTGCGTCACACCGATGAGATCCATGCATGTATTCCAGCGTGGAGACTGGACATCTGTACCTGCGAGTGCATCTTGACGTTTCTGAGTGTGCAGCGTTAAATCATGAGATAGACTTGGTTCAAACCAATCAGCGCGCTCTATTGTGTATGCAGAGCAATTTCATTAATATGCATGACAGCTTTGAAGATTGTCTGTACCTGTTGCAGTGTTCAGACGGCAGAGAGACGCCACGCTGTGTTGCCAAAACAAGTAGAAGAACAAGAAGCGCTTGGAGACACAGGTCGTCATAGTTGTGTTTATGTGCTGCAACGAAGATTTTGTTTTCATTTCCCCGCTATGAGAGCACAGCTGGACTCACACGACACGTGCAGAAATTCATTTGTAAGGAACCCGAGAGCTTTCCGCATCTGGAAATGATGAAATACGGATTTGCCGCTCGTCTCCTTTTAAGAAAAATACACGGCTCCAGTTCATGTTGATTGTCCTGTCTCTACAGATTTGGTAAGTAAGCGATCAGTGGTCTTTGTTTGTTTATTCAGATGGGAAAGTTAGTTCGTATCGTCAGCAGTACTCTTTCAGTGTTTAAAGACAGACCTTAGTCAAAATGATTTGAACTGTTACTGAGTTTACAGCATGCTAACATCACTACAGTATTATAGACTGAAAGATCCTCTGTAAATGCTGCTCTCCAAGTGTAAACATATAAACACTGCCGCATTTTGTGACAGGATAGTGTATACACACACAGCTTTCTGACGCTACCTACCGAGAGCATCTAAGTTACAGAGAAATGCAGAGGTTTTTTTTATTTCTCTCATACGCTGTGCGGTCTTAAACACTCCACTAAAACAACACTCTTAGCAGTTTCTCACATCTCGTCTCACACCCCGTGTCTCACATTTCTCACACCCCGTGTCACGGGGGCATGCAGGAAATGTTCCTGGATAAAAGTGAAAGTGCCAAACCGCCGTTAAAGTCGACAAATTAAGAGTTTGGCAAATAATTCGATGACTGATGTCCATGTAAACACAGTCACTGTCTTTCTCTCCTGCGTCTGTGTGTTTGTTTTGCCTCTGTGAAAATCAGCACGTGCACAAATGGAAACTCCCATTTTTATGCAAAACCTTCCCTCTTTCCCTCCCCCGACACTCCCACCTAAACCGAGCTGGACACACCCACTTTCCTGACTTTTTCCAAACTAGAGGTGTGAAAACACCCTGCTGAGACAGGGGGGTTTCATGGCCCTTTAATATTAAGTTAGATTTAGGTCACCAGCTCTAAGGACAATGTCATTTTGACGTCCAATAACAATGTGAAATTACGTTGATATTTAGGTTGAGTTGGAAAGTGACCAAAATCCATCATAAACATCATAAACTAATGTCATATTGACGTCAAATACTGTCATTTATTCGTCAGGTATGGTAACCTAAATCCAACGTCTAATAGGCATCATAGTGGTAACGTCCACAGAACGTCATTTGATGTTGATATTTTGTTGTTTTTAGGTTGCGTTGGAAAGTAAACGGCGCCACGGTGGCGTAGTGAGTAGCACGTTCGCCTCACAGCAAGAAGGTCGCTGGTTCGAGCCTCGGCTGGGTCATTTGCCATTTCTGTGTGGTGTTTGCATGTTCTCCCCGTGGTTGCGTGGGTTTCCTCCGGGTGCTCTGGTTTCCCCCACAAGTCCAAAGACATGTGGTATAGGTGAACTGGGTAGGCTAAATTGTCAGTAGTGTGTGAGTGCGAATGAGTGTGTATGGATGTTTCCCAGAGATGGTTTGCAGCTGGAAGGGCATCCGCTGCGTAAAACATATGCTGGATAAGTTGGTGGTTCATTCTGCTGTGGCGACCCCAGATTAATAAAGGAACTAAGCCGAAAAGAAAATGAATGAATAAATGAATGAATGGAAAGTAACCAAAATACAATGTCTGTCCGACATTGGGCATTGATGTTGGCCTGACGTTGGGTTCTGAAGTCAACACGATTTTCTTTGCCCATCAAAATGCAATGTCCCATGATGTTGGGGTACAATGTCAATCGGACATCACGTTGACATCCTGTACCTGCTGGGAAATATCAAATCAGCACCATTTTTCTATATTGATAATCTCTCAGGATTCTTAACCATGTCATCTGCCTTCATTCAAACAGATCTGCTGTTTTCAAAACGCGGACAACACTTGAGTACATAATGAGTGCATGACACATATTCCTATTAAGCATTTGAAGTGTGTTACACAAACTGAATGCCACTGTCAAAATTTGCACAGAATTATCGTCCGTAACAAAAGCTGCAACATCAGAAGCATGTTGCATCAGTGGAACTTGCCAATATCCTTCGAAGGGATGTGCACAGTGCACAGTTCCAAGATTGTCAATAAAGTGTTCAGTGAGAAAGAGTCAGACGCAGTTAGTGCAATTGCTTCACTAAAATCAGTACAGAATCTGACAGACCAATCTTGTTTCTAGACTAAAAACAAGAAGAACTACATGTGGTCAGACCTGGCTTTGCAAAATCATTCTGTAAGTCTTTCACTTTTGATTTCATTAGCTCTCTCTTATCTGCAGAACAGTGAAAAACATGGCGTTTTACAAGTAAAGGAGAGTCTATGTCATGCTGAAGGATTAAAGTACATGAGGGGAGATCAACAAAACAAGCAGTTTGGTAATGTCCTGATTTTAATCAGCATCCGAGTAACAAAATGGATCTTCTAGGGCAGTGGTCCTCAAACTTTTTTCACCGAGTACCACCTCAGAAAAAAATTGTCTCTCCAAGTACCACCATAATGACCAGTATTGAAATACAGTAGCGTAGCAGGCGCAGTTAAGCAGCTACAGCCCTGCACAGTTCAAAAACGTTGCGGATTAATTCTTATTATTATGAATATTTATTTTATATTATTATTATTATTTATCAACCACTTTAAACATTCTAAAGAGTTTGAACAGAGAAATTAGAAATTAGATCTGCTTACTGCGCATTAAAGGAGGCTTTGTGTGTCAGAAAAGCAAGTGATGTCAACATTGGGATATAAAAATACGGGATACGCCCTCAACAACCGTTACAAATACAGAGAAAAAAATAGCTTCAAATGAAAGAATACATAACATTTGAACATTTTTAATAAAACAAAAGGTTTAGCCTAAAATAAATAAATAAATAAATCACTGATCACATCTGTTATCGTATGCATTAAAGGGTTAAAAGTGTGTTCATTTTTTTTACTTTAATTATTCAGCGATTCCTCCATGTACCACTAGAAGTAAGCCTGCGTAGCATGTTTGAATCTATAGTATTCAGAAAACCGTGAGCGAGAAATATCTGGATGACCTACTACTTTTAAGTGGACATAAAATGGATGCCAATGCGAGATTATTATGTAATTCAGAGATGTGAGTAAAGTGACACAACTTACATTGGTAGGTCATGTGATAATGACAAATGGCATACGAATTCCATTCAAATGACTCACGTTCATACTATACAGAACGTAATTTTGTAATGGATGCCTAGTAAAGTCAAATTCAAGTCTAGTTTCTTCTTGACTAGTGGGCGATTTCGGATGCAGCCAATGTCTTATATTTTTGGAAGACTCCTGTGGGTACGTGTGACTGTGTAATAAAGACAATAAAGATGCAACAATAATCATTTATTGCAACAAAAAATGACAAAACGGCGAGATTTATTTTCCTTTTATTGTATGACTAATGAAGAGAATCAAATTCTACAGGGCCATAACATTAAGAAAGCATACCTTTACAAAGACATTAGCCATTTCCCAGTGTACAGTACAGAATAAATCATACATGACCTCTGGACTTGTGCACACAGCTCTTTGTGCCTGTGAACATGTTTGCGCGCGTTCATCCTTTAAAGTCAGTAGTTACTCCTTTCCAAGCACAAATATATTTATAGATATTTATATATTGTTTAAATTACAGTATGTGATGGATTTCTCCATTGCAAAACCCCAAATGAAACCACTTCCACGATCTGTCGAAATCAAATGCTATAATAAAACAAAGTACAAAGTCTTAATTAATAACACAGGTCATCAAAAATATATTATCAGATGCAACAAAACGATCTAAACGTATCTATTCATTGTTGTGTGCATAATATAATACACTAAAATTATTCTTTTTAATCCATCTTTTTCTTATTGCCACATTACAATGTCTTTGAAATGGACTATTTTAAATCTGAGCCACCCATCATCAGTCCCACGGCTAAATAGGGCGCACAGCTTTGACTTTTTACAATATATATATATATATATATATATATTGTAAAAAGTATATATATATATATATATATATATATATATATACTGAAAACAACAGTGAGGAGGGGTGAGGAGCTAATTAATATGGTTCAAGCTATTCTTGCATAGCACAAAGCTGACTACATAAATATTAAATATGCCTATAATGTGCAAAATGCGTAACAAGAGGTTGGTACAAATAAGATGTTGCATCTTTAGAAGTTCTCATCACGGGTAAATCTCTCTGTTTGTCACTGGTTTAACATGATATTAAACATCAATACAAGATATTGAGCTGAAATCTCAATTTTAGCTGAATTTTTTTAAAACCGCATTCGCAAGTCTGGCTCCAAAGGAAACCATGACTTTGCTTTGCATACTGTTTTCACCAACACAATCGCATGAAAAAACGTAACTTTTTTAAACGTATTGTCAGAAAAAGTGGCTAATTCGTACAAATTCATACGATTTCATTCATGTGAAAATGTGCGATTTTTAAAAAGGGTGTCAACAAACACCACAAATAACTCTAATTCAAACAAATTTTTATGGTTTTATTTGAAAATGTATGGTTTTTTAAAACCCCACACCTAACCCTGATTCGTAGAAATTCATATGACTTCATTTATATGAAAATGTATGATTTTAAAAAGAGGCGTCAACAAACCTAAACCTGACCCTAATTCGAACAAATTCTTACGATTTCATAAGAAAATGTACGATTTTAAAAGGAGGCGTCAACAAACCCCACACCTAACCCTAATTCGAACAAATTCTTATGATTTCATAAGAAAATGTACGATTTTAAAAAGACGCGTCAAGAAACCCCACACCTAAACCTTATTCGTACAATTTCATATGATTTCATTCATATGAAAATGTTAAATTTTTAAAAGGAGGTATGACAACAAACCCCACATCTAACCCTAATTCACACAAATTCATACGATTTCGCACAATTTTCAAAAGGAGGCATGTCAACAAACCCCGCGTCTAACCCTAGTTCAAACAAATTTATACAAGTTCATTGTTTGTAAATGTACAATTTTTAAAAGGTGTGTCAACAAACCCACACTCCTAACCCTATTTCATACAAATTCATAGGATTTCATTCATATGAAGATGTATGATTTTAAAAAGGAGACATGTTAACAAACCTCACACTTAACTTTAAACAAGTTCTTGTGATTTTGTATGATTTTAAAAGGAGGCATGTCAACAAACCCTACGCCTAACCCTAATTCGTACAAATCCATACAATTTTATTCATATGAGAATGTACCATTTTTAAAAGGAGGCGTGTCAACAAACCGCACACCTAACCCTAATTTGCACATATTCATACAATTTCATCCATATGAAGATGTACAATTTTAAAAAGGAGGCATGTCAACAAACCGCACACCAAACCCTAACTTGAACAAATTCATACAATTTCGTACAATTTTTAAAAGGGGGTGTGTCAACAAACTCCACCCCTACCCTAAGTCATACAATTTAATTCATATGAAGATGTACAATTTTAAAAAGGTGGCATGTCGACAAACCACGCACCTAATTTGTACAAATGCGTACAATTTCATTCATATGAATGTATGATTTTTAAAAGGTGGTGTGTCAACAAACTGTACACCTAACCCTAATTTGTACAAATTCATATGATTTCGTACAATTTTTAAAAGGAAGCATGTCTATCAATGCTACGCCTTACCCTAATTTGTACAAATTCATACAATTTAGTTCATATGGAATTGTACGATTTTTAAAAGGGTGTCAAAAACCCCACATCTAACCCTAATTCGTACAAATTTGTACGATTTTTTTTAATATGGAAGATGTACGATTTTAAAAAAGAGGCGTGTCAGCAAACCGCACTTCTAACCCTAACCTTAATTCGAACAAATTCTTACGATTTCATATGAAAATGTAAGATTTTAAAAAGCGGCATCAACAAACCCAACGTCTAACCCTAATTCGTTCAAATTCATATGATTTCTTTCAAATGAAAATTTTAAATTTTTAAAAGGAGGCATGTCAGCAAACCCCACGCCTAATCCTAACTCGAACAAATTTATACGACTTCATTATTTGGAAATGTAACATTTTTAAAAGGTGTCAACAAACCCGCACTCCTAATCCTAATTTGTACAAATTCTTATGATTTCGTACGATTTTAAAAAGGAGGCATGTCAACAATTTTAAATTTAAATAATATGGAAATGTATGATTTTTAAAAGGTGTCAACAAACCGCTCACTTAATTCTAATTCGTACAAATTCATATGATTTCGTACAATTTTTAAAAGAAGCCATGTCAAAAACCCCACACCTAACCCTAATTCGTACAAATTGTTATGATTTTTTTAAAATATGGAAGGAGGCATGTCAACAAACCGCACATCTAACACTAACCTTAATTCGAACAAATTCATACAATTTTGTACGATTTTTAAAAGGAAGCGTGTCAACAAACCCCACCCCTAACCCTAATTCAAACAAATTCATTTATATAAAGATGTACGATTTTAAAAGGGGGCATGTCAACAAACCGCACACTTAACTCTAAACCTACTTCATACTAATTCATACGATTTTGTACGATTTTTAAAAGGAGGCATGTCGACAAACACCAACCTTAACCCTAATTCGTACAAAATGCGATTTCATTCATATGAAAATTTACGATTTTTTAAAAGGAGGTGTGTCAACAAACCGAACAACAAACAGATGAGCAAATCCTACTAAAATGTACCAATGAGATCGTACAAAGAATACGATTTAGCCACTGAATCTAAAAGTTACGAGTTGGCGTGAGATTGCGTTGGTTTTCACACATATCCCAGAGTAAACCGTCAGTCTTTACTCAATCTGGCACAAACTCATACTATCAAAAAGGTCTTTGTCAAGGTCATCGAATAAAATAAATTGGGCAACGTTACATTGATATCCCTCTCCTTCCAGTTGCGCATACCCTCGAAAAACATACAATTCAAAATTGTGTACATCATTTAAAACAAAAGAAAGGGGAAAAAAACATTTTAGAGACATAAACCGAGCGAACAGAAGAGTTTCTTACATTTTAGATACACATAAACATGTCAATTGCAACTCAAATCGATCATGACGGTGTGCCTTTTATCACTTCGACCACATAAAAGCCCTTGCTAATCTATATTGCTACATCAAAGTAAAGTATGACAATGTCAAAGTTCCTCGTTTCCGAGAACTTTTATTTTTTCTCTCAGTCCAAAAATAGAGACGTTAATCCTTTATAAGTTTGGTTTCTTTTCAATAGGTGCTTGAGCAACTGACATGCCACGAACATAAAAAAATTTGGCATTGTTATAGCACTACAAGACGTATTTCTTCTTCTTTTTTTTGTCGTTGTTTTAAATGTAGAACAGTGTATTCACGTACATGGCTAATACCTAGACATGTTTTCTTTTAGTTTTCATTAACAAGCAGTGACAAACATGTCTTTAATGGAGTATGGTTATATTTTCACTATGGCATGTGAGACAAAAAGGCAGTGTGACTGATACTTTCCCTCAGTGATATTTTTGAAAGTTTGCCCGTCTAATTAAATCAAACAAGGAGCACTTTCTAAGAAAGCACCCTCTCGACTTGCAAATATATACAAGGCACTACTCTTGATCTACTCTGACTTGCTCACACCGCAGTGATGCTAGCGAGTAGCAGCACATAAGTGATTATCCAGCCTTACGTCGTGAGGTAACGGAACTATTTTAGTAGCTAATTCGTACAAATGTAGAATTTTTAAAAGGAGGCGTGGCATCAAACCCCACCCCTAAACCATCATTGGTGGATGCGCAAATCATACTAAATCGAGATCGTAAAAATGTATACGAATTAGCCAGTAAGTCTAAACGTTACGAATTGACGTGAGATATCGTTGATTACCCTAGTGCCATCGTTTCTACGTGCACCAGCCACAAAATCGTTTTAAAACCATCTACTAAAATAACGAATAAAGAGTATTTGTTTTTAGCGCTAACTATACAAAATTGCATTCCAACACTGAGACTGAGAGGTTTACATTCTTTCTAAGCATCTACGCTATCCCTTCCTTTATAAACAAATACTGATTTAAAGCATCGACAATTTCATATGAAAAATAAATAGTCCGAACAAATTGTTTCGAGAATCTTGAAAACTGACCCAATTTTCCACACAAGTCGGAACAAATTGCACACTCTCTCTCTCTGTCAGACACTGAGTTTGTACCTTGTAGTTACATTTAGCAAAGCTCAAAATGACTATTGACAACTCTAACACTTTATAATATTTACATGAAAACAAAATAAATAGAATGCTTTATGATATACACGTTGTTGTTGTTTTTTTTTTTTTAAACGTTCTCTACAATTTTTGTATCCATGAGTAAATGATTGTTTTGTTGTTTTTTGTTCCCACTGAGACATGTTTTATTGCTGTTAATGGAACCCTAGTAGAATACAAGGTCAAATAACGTAAGATCCAGAACACAGGCTAAAGAAAACAGAAACAAACTCAAACACATGACTGGTAGAATCCAGCATTCGGCTGGCTCTAGAAAAGCTTCGCCCATGCAAACATATTCCATGTGCACTGCTAATGTAATGCAAAAAAAAATCGAAACAAAACACATCGCAATGCTGAAATAAACAACGTAAAAGAATAGTTCACCCGAAATGTGTTTTTTAACCATATTTCTTTTTCTTCAACACAAAAAGTAGAAGGATTTGACACATTTTTACACATACAACAACACAGTCACCACATATGTCCGAGGAGAATTTAATAAATAAATTAAAAAAGACCACAAACATGCATAAAAAACTATTTATATAAGTTCTATATAGCAAATCTTCTGAAACCAAGTGGCAGCCTTACTGTATGAGAAGAATAGGACTTCGGAAGGCTTGGACCTTCACTTCTTTAACGTTGCTTGTTAGCGTGTTTGTCCTTTTCTGACACTAAACTGCCGTTTTAACCAAAAAAGTAACCCCATTTTCTCTTTGATTGATTGGAACAACACGACGAGAAGTTTAGTATCACTTTCTGGGTGAACTATTCCTTTAGGAAGAGAGTTTTGAACTATTGTTCTATGTGCGTCTGCGGAATAGCGTTTTCTCAGGTATGATATACTGTGTCTGTATGCATATATGTCCCTCTTTTTTTATCATATAGGAAGATACGGTATGTTACATTTTACATTACACAAACTTGAAAGTGGGAACTTGACTATCGTCGAAACAAATTGTTTCTTTTCGCCTTTTTTTGTGTGTTAGAAACGTATGAAAACAAAGAGAAAGTAAAAGGAAAAACGGAGGAGATAGAATTAGTGTGGTTGTAGGTTCATACCCTGTAGTTTGGGTTTTTTATTCAAGTAAGTTGCCCAATACACCAAGTTAAAGGTTCCGAATAGCAGTGGGAAAGCTATTCTGGCGATCCTATCGATCTTGCTCACGCTGTTGAAGGTCTTCTTGGCCTCTGGAGGTTTGGGTTTTGGCTCTTCCTTGGGCTCGGTTGGGGGTGGGGGGGCACTTTTAGCAATGGTTGCCAAACCAGGGTCTCTCGCAATGTTCGGAGCAAAAGATGTTGCTGTGGCAGCGGTGTAGGTGTTGTTCTTTTTTAGTAAAGACTCTTTCTTCTTCTTTTGCTGTAAAGAAAAACAACAGGAATAAGTTGTCAGTATTGCAAGATATCGGTATAAGACTATATTTGGTAGCACTTGTTACCACATGTTAGGCTGTCATGACTACTTTATAATAATTACTTGAGACATGTCTGAATCTGAAGGAGATTTTATGCATGCTTAAGCAGGGGTCACCAATCTTGGTCCTGGAGGGCCGGTGCCCCTGCAGGGTTTAGCTCCAACTTGCCTCAACACACCTGCCTGGATGTTTCAAGTATACCTAGTAATACCTTGATTAGCTTGTTCTGGTGTGTTTGATTAGGGTTGGAGCTAAACTCTGCAGGACACCGGCCCTTCAGGAACAAGTATGGTGACCCCTGCTTATGACAACTGCTCAGTTTGCTCAGTTATGTCATGTTAAATGCAAAATGACATAGTTTGAGATGTATTTGTAGACAACTTGACATCAACAAGACAAAACATACTCCCAGGGTCATTTATATATCGAAGTTGATGTTTAGCTGTACCATATTGGTATTTAATAACATCTACTGTAGTTTTTATGAGGTGAGTTGTTAGCCCAATGCTCAACCCCAAATCTGGAGGACGAATGACAAGCAAACATACACTACGGACAATTTACCCAATTCACCCATAGCACACGTCTTTGGACTGTGGGGGGAAACCGGAGGAAACCCACACGAACACGGAGAACATGCAACACAGAAATGTCAACTGACACAGCCAGGGCGCGAACTAGCGACCTTCTTGCTGTGAGGTTCCACCAAGACAAAATAACTTGTCATAAATCTGTCATAAACATAAAGGCCATTATAATTGTCATTAATATTTGTCTGCTCGCTTTGTTTTTTAAGTGGGACCATATGAATTGGTCTTCAAAACGTCTCTTTAAAAGTGTCATCACTAATTACTAATTTTACGAAGGTTTTACTAATGTTTAATGACATTTAAGTCGATTTATTACACTGTACTGGAGGTCAGAAAAAACAATAAGGATAAATTTATGTCACTATTATAATGGCTTTGTGATAAATCATGTTTATGACAGATTTATGACAGGCAATGTTGTCTTGGTAATGTTAAGTTGCCATAGCAAAGACAGAAAGCATATAATGTAAGTCATGACAAAGACTACTCAAACCATGTCAACTGAGTGAATGACGCATGTTGTCAAAAGCATGCAGAAAATTTAATTCATAATCATGTCATGATTACAAAGGTTTCACAACAGTATTATGTACACCCCCTTCAAGTAAAATGTTACCATATTTACCCAAAGATAAAAATTCTGTCATCAAAAGACTCGCTCTTTGGTTTTTGCTCTAGCACAGCTAGCATGGCGCTTGTTTTTAGCGACACCAATGGTCATTAAGTCCATATTAAGTCCAACATATTGCTCGCACACACAAACACTTCGACTTACAGATTTAATGCCCCAATATACTGTGCTGAAAAATGCTCGAAAAAAATTTGTAGCAACATACTGATAATGAACATTTAGACCAGGGGTGCGTTTCACTAAACCATCGTTAGCCAACTAAATTCGCAAGTTCCGTCGTTACAAACGTAGTTTATTGATTTGACGCTTCCCAAATTCATCGTTTCAACGAACATTCATAAACTGCGTCGCAAACTGGGGCACTTGCAACTACATCTCTGGAGCTGTAGTTAGAAACATAGTTCCTGGCTGTGTTCTATTCCCAGATATCCCCCTTATGCCCTATTCGTTGAGAGCATTCTAACATTTAAACGTGGAATTAATTTTAAACAAGCACTAAAGTCATCACTCTTAGGTGTAATTTGCTTTCAAAGTATTTTTAAAGTTCGGTTTTAGCGATCTTCATGTTTACAATTGTGCACCCTTCGCAGTGCACTTTGAAAAGTTTATGTCATTTTGAACACAGCTGAGCGGAATTTATGTTACGTCTCCAAAGCTATTTTTTTTTAACAGTCATTGCCCCAAAACTTGTAAAAAAAACATAAAAAACCAGCATACATTAATGCTTTTATTTTATAGTAGGTTATTTATTAAGAAATGTAGCCTACTGTATATGACACGGGCCTGTTGGTTTGAAATTTTTTTGCAGTAGTTTGCATGTATCAAATTGTAAAAGTAGACTTTTCAAAAAATAAAAAAAATAAAAAAACAACATCCTTCTTATAAATAATAATAATAATAATAATAATAATTATTATTATTATTATTATTATTAAAGTAGGATTTTTTCATTTCCTAATAAATAATAAATATTAAATTTAGTTTCTTATTAAATAGCCTCATTATTTATTTATTTATTTATATATGATATTACAATACGTGTTAGCTTTTGTAAGTGATTTTATGTTTTAGAATAAAATCTGCAACGTTGTCAATAACATTTGTAAAGGAAACACAGGCCCTGTATGTGCCGTTTATATATATTTCAGTTAATATAGAAAACGAGTGCATGTTTTTACCAAAACTAACATTGGATTATTTTTAAATGCATGTGTGTGTAAAACAATATAATTTGCACAAAGAAATTAAGGGGTTCCTCTCTCAAGAAGTAGTTACTCCGCCCTATTTAGAGCATCATTATGGGCGTTTTACGTTATAGCTAACGTGGTTCAAACGATGGATCTGCGACAGATCTGCTACGGTTTTTGGGAAACGCTCATCACTACATCGTTCTTTCCCAAACGATGCATCAAACTATGATAGTTCAGCCGCGAGTTACGTCGTTGTTTGGGAAACGCACCCCAGAACGTCTCAAAGTCCAGAGTCTGGTTCACATACAGACCTTGAGAGAATTCGTTCTGGATCCATCTCTATTTCATATTTCAAGAGGCCTTATTATTATTATTATTATTATTATGTTATATATATATAT
>CAIGQQ010003715.1:229596-245537 GCA_903798035.1 Danio albolineatus
AAAATATGATGCAGTATAAATATATATATATATATATATATATATATAATGTAATGATAAATGTATATGAAGTTTTATAGGGGACTTATTATGCCCCCATTTACAAGATGTAAAATAAGTCTCGGATACCCCACAGATAATGGTTTATAACTCTTTGAAACTGCCCCTTTTACATTTTGACCCTAATTGTGACATTTCGGTTACTGTCGCTTTAAATTTAAATGAGCTTGCGCTCCTTTCAAAAGAGGGTTGAGCTACAAATACCAGCATAGTGGCAGGTTCAAAAACAAGACTAAAGTCCTATGCTAATGAGAAAGAAATCGTCGCTAATGTATGCATAGGTTTCAATAGTTTAGTGGTGTTATCCACTCCATTGGACAAGTTATTATCTATAGATCATATATAGCCATGGTATATTCTGGACTGTTCTTTGTTATATAGGCTGTAGGCTTTAGGCTTTGTTATAACAGACTCGCTTGGATTTTATTAGTGGTTACTAGGGTCCTGCTAATGTGTTTTGGGATAGACAGGCTGATTAGACAAAGATATCTAAAGAGTAGGGCACCAACTCCATATCGGAGCACCATCTCAGTTGCTCAAAATTAATTATTAATATTTATTTTTGTAACATTAACATAAATGGAGTGTAAATAAAATGTGTTTATAGTTAAGTATATAGTATAAGTTAGTTGTGCATGGGTAAATAGCACTTATGTCCAGTGTTGTGTTTGTATTTATGATTAATTATGTAGCACTGTTGTCCTGCGAGACATGACATTTTGTTCCTCTGTTTGTCTACACATGTAGCAGAATGACAATAAAGCAACTTGAACTTGACATTGATGTATTTGCATCTCCCAGTACATTATTTTTGTCTACAATATGAAGGCAATTTTTAGAGTGTAATAGAACTACTATACTATATTTACAATGAAACCGCTCCAGAAGAACATATTTATTACGTTTATTTATTTTATTTTTTTTTTTTTATTAAGGGTGTTCTGCCTTATATGGTGGGTTTATCCCTTATTTTCACATCCCAATGTTGACAGGTATGTGTATAATGTGTGTAAAGCGCTTTGGAAAGGATGTTTGTGCACGGCAGATGCGTTGCAGAAGAATTTCTTATTCATATGCAAATATCCCAGTCCTTTCTGTTGTTACAGACTTGATACCCAAGCATATTATGATATGAAACTACAAATATGATAACAATAATCTATTTTAATGCTACAATGACAATATAGATTCTATTTTATTTGAAAAGACACAATTACATGCCACATTTCCTTTGCTCATACAGTATTAATATGTTTCTGACCAGTGGATGTCAGTAGTGTACCATAAAAACACCAAGCTAGTTTCTATGTGCATGCCTATATAAAGTATTCATAATTAAGAGAAGGATTATAAACATTATGAAATATAGTCATTATTATAAAAGAGCTTGCTCATTTTTACAAGATACGAAACCATTAGT
Source organism: Danio albolineatus (assembly GCA_903798035.1). Taxonomy (NCBI): domain Eukaryota; kingdom Metazoa; phylum Chordata; class Actinopteri; order Cypriniformes; family Danionidae; genus Danio; species Danio albolineatus. The sequence continues at coordinate 231,077 of CAIGQQ010003715.1, forward strand.
ATAAACATTCATGCAAAGAAATTTTGAGTTTATTAAGCTTCAGTGGTTAAAGTTGTGCCAAATTATTCCGTAAAGTATGCTTGACTTAAACCAGCCTTTTTAGTCAACTTAAAAAATTAATTTGGCACAAATTCATCCACTGAAGCTTAATATACTCGAAATTTATTTGCAGCCGGTTGCTTTACAATTTTAAGTTAACTCAACTTTTTATTTTTTACAGTGTAGAAATTGGGGAAGAATATACATAGGGCAAATAATTCAAGAGGGCTAATAATAATTCTCACTTCAACTGTACATACTAAGTTATAATTAATACAGTAAGTCATTATTATTTGTCTAATATGATCACATATTCAATAATATGTCATATTAAATTAAAGACATATTAAAGTAAGTCATATTAAATAGATTTGTTTTGTTTGTTTTTTTACTCCACATTGGCAGATATGGATTCCCTATTCCCTCAACCTGAATATAAATGCAATTTGACTAAAGACTCTTGGGTCATTGAAAAAAATGTCATGACTAAGCCGTTTGGCTGACTGCACAACAAGAAGATTAGCGGCCCCAGATGATTCACCGTCAATTACATGAAAAGCGAAATATCTGAAAAATGTGTTCCGTCACTATAAGTTGACATTTGTAAATCTCCTTCAATGAAGAAAGAGAATTTTGCTTTCCTAAACAGTATTTATATTGTCATTTAAAATGGTGCAGAGTCCAGGAGGGCAAAATATCCATACACTAAAAAAATGTTAACTTAATTTAAATTGTAAGGCAACTTGCTGCAGAGTTTTCTGAGTTTACTCAACTTCAATAGAGTCAAGTGCAGTACTTGGGTTAAAAGTTGAGTCAACTTAAAAAAAAATGTGCAGCATGTTTTATTACAGTTGTAGGTTGAGTTAGAACAGTGAGTTTGTAGAACTGCAATACAGTCCTTATATATATATATATATATATATATATATATATATATATATATATATATATATATATATATATATATATATATACATACACTGTGTATATGTTGTAATACTGTATTTATACCATAGTAAACTGTTAGTGTATGCTTTGCTTTGGCTTTTTTGGAGTTAATTAATGTGATATCCAGATATCTCTGTAGACTGATGGCATTTCATTTTGTTCAACCTTATAATCTTAAAATGTCAGCAAAATCCCCTGTTTTGTCATCACTTTAGACATTACCCTAGAGAATCATTCAAACACTTGCTCTAAAGAGACGTTGGTGAAGTAGCAACGGTCACTGCTGTTCTGACGTCAGCTGCAGATGTGAATGAAAGGCGGAAGAAAGTAGTTCCTCGTACAAAAGGATTTTTGGGACTCTTTTTTTCCACCGACACGAATATCCCATCGAACTGTTCTATAAACACAATATCACACTCGTAGCAGTGTGATATGGATGTATATCGTCAGTAGTAGGACACTAATGGCCTGTGCACACCTAGACAATTTTCGCGTTTTTGGTCGACGTTTAACACCTCGTGACTAAATGAAGGGCGCCAATGTGATCGTGCACATAATCAGCAGGCGCAAAAGTGTCATTTCAAAATGCCTCATGCTTGTTTTTTTTTTTTTTTTTTTTGACGCGCCGCATCAAAACCTTCTTCACCAATCAGATTAGCAATTTTGTTCACATGCACAGAGCTGCTGAAGTTACAGTAAACACCCCTTGGAGGCGCTCAAGCGCAAAACTGTCAATGCGAGCGCACATTGAAGAAGATGCCCAGAGGCGATATGAACGTGGAGCTGCTTATTGCACTGGTATTCGAATGAAAAGTGCTGTATGATAAACGAGACATCGACATTGTTTGAATCGCCAGTGACTTCAACAAAGACCATAGAATCACTATTGATTGGTTATTCTAAGCTCTTTGACAACAAGCGTGTCGACTTTCTCTCTTCTACTGTGTTTTCAAGTGGGTGTCAGAAGCTTAAAGTTGTGTAGCGCCACCCTGTGGGTCTTTCTGTTTTCATTAAGCGCCATCTAACGGCAAGAAGTGATTTTGTATACTCCTCTGCTTGACGGCAGTGGAAATCGCTGGGTTTGAATGCAGAAAAACGTCTCGTAAAACGCTGACGATAAACGCAAACGAAAAGCGTCCCGGTGTGTACGAGCCTTAAGGCATCAGCCTGCAGTTTCGAGCCAACGCACGCCTCCCACCAGTGCCGATATACAACCATATTGCACTGCTACTCGTGATATTGCTCATATAATGACTTTTTCATGCAGTTGTTAGCTTATATCTCGCAATATTGACTTCAGAATTGTGTGATGGATACTATTTGTATTTACTAGTTATTAAGACAGAATTGCAAGTTTTTAATCACGCTTTTATCGGAATTGTGATAAAATCACGTTTAGGCTTTTGATGATTTATGATTAATAAATGTTAATGTTGATTATTGATTAATAAAACAGTCCTGGAAAAAAAGCATAATTATATACCTTCACAAGACAATTAGTCAATCAATCGCCATACAGATTGCACTGGTGTCTGAAAACATTAAACACTATCTTTTTTTGAAAAATGTGACAGAATTTTCTTTTTTAATCACATGTGCATCTGCAGTTGTGTTTTTAGAAGTATTTAAAAAAAATTGCTTTACCTTTTCTGGCACCACACTTTTGCCATCCCACGCGTAACCCCTCTTCGTGAAGTAGTTTACAGTGGCGAACTCAATGAGAGCCGAGAAGACGAAGGCGTAACAGACAGCAATGAACCAGTCCATGGCTGTGGCATAGGCCACCTTGGGGAGAGAGTTTCTTGCGCTGATACTTAGAGTGGTCATGGTAAGGACGGTGGTCACTCCTGTAAGAGAGAAGTATGTGGAAAAAGCCTGCATTAAACAAGTTCATGCCGGTTTTGGTAACACTTTATTTTGATGGTCCATTTGAGTATTAGTAGACTGTCTGCTTAATATCTGTTGATACTGACATTCAACAGACATTTAACTGACTATAAGAAACCTTGCATGCCAATTTACACTAACCCCAACCTAATAGTCTACTTATAATCTAATGAGAATTAGTTGGCATGTAGATGCAATGTAACTTAAATTCAACAAACGGACCGTCAAAATAAAGTGTGACCCCAGTTTTTATTTATTTAAGATTTTTGCTAGTCTGACAGAAAACAGTGTGGTTACCATTTGCATTTCAAGAGTTCACACTTAGCTGATGATTGATTATAAAGCTTGTTTGGAAGTTATTGCCAATTTTATTTATTCGGTAAAGTATAATTGACTTAGATGTTGCCCAGAGATGGGTTGCGGCTGGAAGGGCATCCGCTGCTTAAAACAAATGCTGGATAAGCTGGTGATCCATTCCGCTGTGGCAACCCCAGATTGATAAAGGGACTAAGCCGAGAAGAAAATGAATGAATAATTGACTTAAACCAGCCTTTTCGGTCAACTTAAAAAAAATATTTGGCACAACTTCAACCGTTGAAGCTTAATGACCTTTCTTTGCAGCCGGTTGCTTGAAAATTTCAGGTTAACTCAACTTTTTATTTTTTACAGTGCACACAAGTCGCTATTTTACTAGTAGGGAGAAAATGAAAGCTAACACTCCATCTCTGCCTCTCTCTCTCACACACTTTGGACATTTGACCCACTGGCGTATTCGTAGGGTAACTTTTCCTCTTCTCACAGTTATTAAGCGATACTTGTGGATCCTGACACGAGCGTGTCTGTAGAGCGAGTTTTCTTTTATGGAACCTGTGATAACCTCGCATTATGCGCGGATAGACTGTAACCGCAACTGTTCTTCCCGTGTCACTCATCGGTAGGCCCACACGGAATCTGCGCACGCAGAATTTTGCAGATTTCCGCAGATTTTTAGCCCATCATTTGTTTATTTACTGGTGTAAATGTGTGTAAATTTATAATTATTCAGTTTTTTTTTATTAATTTCAGTAATATTATTGACTAATATGAAAATATATATATGATTTATTTACAACACAGTTTGTAAAAATCAACTTTCTCTTTTAGTAGAGATTTTATATGAGAGGCTTGCTTTGTTCACCAAATAACATGGATCTATTTGGATTCGCATTATAAACGTTAAATAAAAGTTAAAAAGGTATTACTTTTTATTTCATATATAAACATTTTTAAATAAATAAATCAGCAGATTTTTAACAAAATACTCTGCAGAAATAGCAAAAAATGCCCACAGATTCCATCTGGACCTACTCATTGGTGAACAGCGCTGACAGTTTTAGAGCCAATAGCAGCCCTATTGAGCGGGTGAAGCCAATAATCAATCATAGGAGTGTAACAATGCTCAAACAGCAAGCAGGATAATATTTACATTAGTTTCAAGAGTTCACACTTAGCTGATGATTGATTATAAAGCTTGTTTTGCATGCAGTCACATGAGAGAGCACTGAGCTCATAAGATCCTCGAGCCCGGGGCTCCCTCCCGTTTGCAAGGCAAGACGGGAGTTTGAGCTCAGGTAGATCTCGAGAACTCCCCTGCGGGTAGCTAATGAACGGATAGATAACTACTTACTAGGAGCATGTCTAAGGTGCCGATTTGGATTAGTCAATTAACTTAAGTTGCATGTTTTTGGATGATGGGAGGAAACCGGAGAACCCGGGGGAAACACACGTTAGCACGGAGAGAACGTGTAAACTCCGCACAGAAATGTCAGCTGGCTTGGTAAGGACTAGAACCAGTGACGTTCTTGCTGTGAGGCAACAGTGCTAACCACTGGGCCACCGTGTCACCCATCTAGGAAAGGAGGAGGAGTAGGGATGGAAGGTGGGGGTTCTTCAAAACGAAGATGGCTGTGATATGGAGCTTAGGGTATTTATAGTGGCTTAGGAATCGTCTGATTGGTGAATCATAAATTGAATAACGCGAGACCAGCTGCAAGCAATCATCTGCACGTGATCCTCTCGAAATTAGTTTATAAATAAACTTCACTTATTTATTAAATATATTTAACTAATTATGTTCTGCACCGTTACAGCAAACGCTGATTTCACTCATTAATTCCGTCGGTAGGAGCCCAGCAAAAGAATCGCTCCAAATGAAATCTGCTTTCAAGAATCCGCTAGCACTACAGTACCACAGCCTTCCATAGCTGCTATATTTCTAACCCTCAGATCTATACTGCTCCATAGATGCTCTAATCATTCATTAGCATAGTCTGTCACCAACTCACAGATAATTTATACCGACCTACTTAAAGAGTAGAGAACTTCTGAGCGCCTTTTCTGTTTTGTGACCACGTTTCCTCAAAGAGAGCTTCTGTAATGAGGCAAGATATGCAGAAGACAATGTACTCAGTGCGCTTGACAGTGTCCCTATAAATATTAGAACACTTTCGCAATGTTAACAGTGACAGCGGGCAAAAAAAAAAAACTTAAGTATGAAGTATGATGTCCAGTTTAATGCAACCAAACTAAAGGCCTGAGTTATTAATCAGGGCCAATTAGCATGAACGCACAAGCCCATAGAGCGCCGCTGGCTGTAAGAAGTTCGACTAGTGATCTGACAAAGAGCAAATTAAAAATTACAGATGCAGCAACTTACTTCAGTAATCAGGCCACTAACAAGCCGAGCTGTTTATAATCAAGTGCGAGGAATCTACTAACAACATAGGGCTCTGTTTTAACGATTTAAGCACATGGTCTAAACACCAATTGTACTTCTGCGTCGAGTGATCACTAGCTGTGTTTCTCTCCACCTATTTTTATGTGCACTTTGGAATGTCGCATTAAAAAACCCTGGATTAAAATGGCAAGATGCAAATAAATGTAAAAAATGGGTGTAAAAAAATATGCGCACAACTGAGTAGGATAAACTTTTTATCCGATATGAAAAAAAGTGCAAAAACTATGATGGTGTCAGGGTTCTGTGTTTGTGTCATGTGATTCCCCCATGTGCTGTGCTTCTGTTTATGTCATGAGATACCTATGTTAGTGTTCATTGTTTCCACCTGTATCTCACCCCATGTGTGTACTCAGTTTAATCATGTCCTGTGTATTTGACTCCTGTGTTTGTTCAGGGCAGCGTCCGGTTTTATATTATCCACAACCAGGGCTTTACATTAACACCCGCCAACACCGTAGATTTCAGCAATGGCGGGTTAAACAGACACTCCCACTAGCCATGTTGGCTGGTTGAAGATCATTTTAAAGTGATAGTTATATTAAAAGCAGGGTTTGACAATAAATATGGCCCAATATGCGTGCAAATGTCATCTTAGAATCGAGAAGCAGCACTGACAAAGTGTTCAAGCAAAAGAAGGCATGTGATATATCATTTGGCAATATCAAATGAGAGCATGATCACACTGTTTAAAAAGCATGCGTGCTCCTGTTTCCTGGCGCGAAGCAAACGTAAACGCAACTGCTGTGATCGTTTTTCTTTGAAATAGACTGGACAAAAAGCGATGCTCGTGCACACACAATCCTGCGGCTTCCAAAATCTCCAGATGTTTAAAAATTTGTCTTTTTGTTAGCAGCAGCGGTTGCCGGTTTTGTGTTGAACTATTCTATGCACAGAACAGATTATGGGCCTAACGTTACCCTTCTATTATCACATACGGTTTTTCACCTGCTTTATTTTGCTTATGGTTATTTTTGTTAACATGGTTTATCATTTTTAAAGTAACATTGCTTTAATGAGATTAACTCCCCATCTATGTCTAGTTAACTAATGACCTGAGAGACCTGGACAGGCTACAGTGCATAGTTTTAGATACATGGCAATAAATTTTTTTTTAAATGTAATTGTTTTTTTTTTTTTGTTTTTTTAGAAAGGTTTTTCTGAATAAAAGGAGCATATATCCAGCTATATTTAGCATGTTTTGACATATTATTTAACATTTGTGGCTAAGAAATAGGTCAGAGATAAATTTGGTAAATCCTAGTGTTGAGCCCTGATAAAAGTGAATTGCAATGTGACACTATGAAACCACAGCCCATTTGCTCATGCACATTAAGCAAGTTCAAACACACAAAAAAGTTAAATGAATGTGGAGGCATGGTGGACATAACACAAAGTCTAGTTTTAGCATGCCAAAGGCAAATTTATGCATGTAAAACATATTTTCCCAACAACAAAATTGTGGCTAGTGAAAATGGCGAGTGGCTAGTAAAGTTGGAAAACTACTAGACACAATGGCTGGTGATCAAAAAGTTAATGTTAAGGCCTGCCTACAACCCTTGTTTCCTGCATGTCTATATTCCAGTGTCTCCAGCGAGTGTATTGTTAAATAAATACGTGTTTTGATAAGTCCTGTGATCCTTTGTGAGAAAGCGAGTCGTGACAGAACACCGGACCTAAAACAGTTAAGTACGGGTCATGGACCCCATCCGCCGCCCTCAATACCTTCTCCTCCTGCTGGCACAGGGAAGGACCATGAAGCCTTGAGGACCATACGAGACTATCTGGATAAGGTGCTCTGCGGGTTCTCTACAATAATAATAATAACAATAATTCCTTACATTTTATATAGCGCTTTTCTGGCCACTCAAAGGGCTTTACAGGGGGATCTCCTCACCCACAACCAGTGTGCAGCATCCACCTGGATGACACGACGGCAGCCATTTTGCGCCAGAACGCACACCACACACCAGCTGATTGGTGGAGAGGAGACAGAGTGATGAAACTATGATATGGGGATGGTTAGGAGGCCATGATGGACAGAGGCCAATGGGCAGATTTGGCCAGGATGCCGGGGTTAAACCCCTACTCTTTTTTGAAGAACATCCTGGGGTTTTTAACGACCACTGAGAGTCAGGACCTCGGTTTAACGTCTCATCTGAAAAATGGCACTCACTGAGCAGTATAGAGTCCCCTTCACTATACTGGGGCATTAGGACCCACACAGACCGCAGGTTGGGCGCCCCCTGCTGGCCTCACTGACACCACTTCCGGCAGCAACCTAGCTTTCCCATGTAGTCTCCCATCCAGGTACTGACCAGGCGCAGGCCTGCTTAGCTTCAGTGGGCGACCATGTGAGAGTTGCAGAGAGCTAGCTGCCGGCAAGGCAATGCGACCCTGAACGCCGCCTGCAGAGCACGCTCGTCGGAAGATGGTCCTCCAGGCAATTTCGCTGACTACGTGGAGTGGACACTGGTGAGGAACGGATCTATGTTCACCGTCTGTGCGGAGAAGGACCTCACCAGTGCCACTCCAGACACAGTGCCAAGCCAAACACCACCCATCTGCAAGGACCACTTGCCAGAGCCCACTGCAGACGGAGAGTCATCGCTGTGCGTGAGCCATCTCCAACATATGATGACGTGTACAGGTGTTGTAGTGCTATCCCATTTCTTAGGGGTACATTTTGAAGCCCTTCCCATTCACACTCTGTTTCAAGGGCCAAGGGGAAGGGGTACAAAAATAGAATTAGGATTGGGCCTAAAATCTTAATCTCATCTGCCCAAAATATGCCTAACCATTCATGCATGAATTGGACTGACCTACTTGCCAAACACTGATTCTCACAGTTTTTTGTTCAAATCACACTTGGAAAATAGCACAGTTGTTACGCCTTTCTTATTAGAAATGTGTGATACTATCATTATTTACCGCGGTATTACTCAAAATTAAAAAAACTAAATATTTGGGCTAGTTTTGGACAGTTTTTATGTGAAATAGTCTGTTATTTTGCATCCTGTAAAGAAAGAACTAACATGAAAGCTCTAATAAACTTAGTTTAAAAAATTGTGTGATAATCAGGAACTTTAGTGCTTAATTGTGTCTATTTGTTAAGATGATCCATACGTTTAACCGAATTTTCCTTGACACTCGCAACAGGATAAGAGACTTATTAAGAAGCAGAGTAATGACATTGCAACAAAAATGAAATTAACTTTCAAAGGTGTTCTATAATGCTGTTTGGGAATGAAGGCCTGCGGAGACTACTATGGAGAAAGAAAAGAAGAGCTCATTTTCTTCTTGGCAGGCATATAATAAAGCAATAAAACATCAATAAAATTGTTAATATTGAAGAGAGAAGTCCAAGTTAACTTTTTCCCCATATTTTATATGTTATATTCCGAAACTGGTTCAGTGATGTAATCCATTATATGGTGCAGTTTCATCAAATATGTATTTTTATTGAGCTTTTAAGACAAATATATTGAAAGTGTCTTAAAAAAATCAATTCACATCACATTTATTACACAAAATATGAGGCAAGTTATTATGATAATGTTTTAACATGCATAAGGTTAGTTACCATTAGGCCTGGAGTCCACACTTTGGCTTACTGAGGCCTGTTGCACTGGGATTTTACCCAGGTAAGTTAGCATTTAGTTGTCACGGTTGTCAGGTGCATGCGCTCTGTCCTTTCATGCTATTGTTGTCACGTGTGTCTGTGTTGTAGCTTCCTTGTGATCCGATGCGTGTTTGTTTACATCACGTGATCAGCGGGGATCAGCAGTTTCAGCTGATGGCACTTAGCTCATCTATATAAGAGCGGAGAGCCAGGACATCATTGTCAGTTCGTTACTCTGTATTCATAATTCTTTGTGTCTCGTCAGGATCGGCTTGGGCTCGCTCTCTTGAAGTTTCCTGTTGTGGCTCCTGTGTCTCAGTCTTCGTCCACGCTCTTAGTGGTCTTGTTATCCCTGCTACACTCACTTTCTAATAAATCTTTCACTTGCATTTGGATCCGTTTTGCCTTGAATATTTACTCAAACGTGACATTAGTTTGGATAAACTCAAAGTTGTGGGGCTCAAGAAGGTGGGTTATTGGTTTAATTGGGTTCCATTTGCTCCAGATTAGTCAAAATTGTTTTTTGTTCGTAATTGTTACGACTTAAGTTTATTTATTTATTTATTTTTGTGCATGTGTCTTTTTATTTGTCCCACCTTCTTGTGTTGGTTTTTTGTTATCTCTTAGGTTCTAATATTTATGTGGTCCAGGCTCTGATTGGCTGCTGGTTGCGGAAAGCTATTAATTGGAACTTCCGACATAGTTCGAGCTCATTTTTAGTGCGACAGTTACTGGGAGTGGATTTCCCTACCCCTCCGGCCGACGACCAAACATTATTCTTGTCGAAATATCCATGTATTCCTGCAACTTTTTGAGAGTTTGAGCTTGTAGGGGTGGCTTGCCTATTTATTTTGATTAATTTTCACGTTGTTTATGTTTAGGAAGGAAGGTAAGCTTCCGGTACTTTTCTTTAAAGACTTTCAGGTTGTTCATTCATTCATTCATTTTCTTTTCGGCTTAGTCTCTTTATTAATCCGGGGTCGCCACAGCGGAATGAACCACCAACTTATCCAGCATTTGTTTTACGCAGCGGATGCCCTTCCAGCCACAACCCATCTCTGGGAAACACACCCATACATTGTCATTCACACACATACACTACGGACAATTTTAGCTCACCCAATTCACCTGTACCGCATGTCTTTGGACTGTTTGGAAACCGGAGCACCCGGAGGAAACCCACGCAACCACGGGGAGAACATGCAAACTCCACACAGAAATGCCAACTGGCCCAGCCGGGGATCGAACCAGCGACCTTCTTGCTGTGAGGCGAACGTGCTAACCACTAGGCCACCGTGGCGCCCACTTTCAGGTTGTTTAGGTTATTAACTTTCCAGATTATTTTGTTTATTATTTTGGCTTGTGGCCATCCTGAAGAGATGTTTATTTAAATTGCTACATTTTTCTGCAGTAAATCTATTCAATCATTCAACTGAGTGTCTGTGTGTGGTTGTCGATTAGCTGTTTGCTGCATGTGTCACATCCAGTTGTAATAGAGAATGTTTGTATCAAGAGTGTGTGAAACAACTTAACCTGATCTTAACAAAGTTGGATTTGTTTGGTTTTGTTATTCTGCAAATATTGTCACAATGTTATTCTGATTTTGTTCAACATGACTTTGGACCAATAGTCTTCCTTGAGGGTAGCAGCTTTGCATAGTTTAGCTCCAACCACCCCTACTTGCATGCTTAATAGTCTCTAGTATTCTTAAACACCTTGATTAGTTGGATCAGCTGTGTTTGAATACGGTTGGAGCAAAACTGTGCAGAGCTGCGGCCTTCCAGGAATCGAGTTTGAGACCTGTGCTTTGGGCTATTGGAAATTGTTCCCTGATTCATGAAGTCCAGGGGTGAACAAACTTTTCTGCCTTCTTGAGACCTATCTATAGAGGGTCCTCTGTTCGAACTGTTAAAGTCAGCTTCAGGGAGAATTCTGACTCTTAAGACAGTTTTGTTCCTGGCTTTGATATATATATATTTTTCTATTTGTTTTGCTTGTTCAGCAAAGGTGTTATCACTATGAAACAAAGGACATTGCTCTAGGGGAGATGCCATTTTTCTTGTGGGGCACAAGGGTTATCTTCACCTCTTGTCATTGAAGATCACTGTAGAAGAGGAGCAGCTCCTGTTCTATTTTAAGAAGATATTTGTGTAGCGGCAGGTTGGACCTCTCGGTAGACTTTCATACAGTTTTATAACGTGAACATTGACTTTGTTCCAAGGTATCACCCTATGAAAGGAAACTACTTTAAAAAATGTATATAACCCCTCTTCGTTGGGTAGAGGACAAGACCTGTTGTTCAGTAAAGGTGTTCCTAAATGTTTTGGAAATGTGCCATGGATTTGAGTGTGGTAACAAGATGGACCAATGTGCCAAGCAAACAAGTTTCTGACCATTCAACATTTCCTATGTCAAGGAATTGTTTGAGAACTGGGGAATGGGCATTGCATTTTAAGACCATGGATCTGAGTTGGCAGAGGTTCAACAAAGAAGAATCAGGTTTTCTGCCTTCTTGAGAGCTATCTATAGAGGGTCCTCTATTTGAACTGTTAAAGTCAGCTTCAGGGAGAATTCTGACTCTTAAGACAGTTTTGTACTTGGCTTTAATATATATTTTTTTCTCTTTGTTTTGCTTGTTCAACAAAGGTGTTATCACTATGAAACAAAGCACATTGCCCTAGGGGAAGATGCCTTTTTTCTTGCTGGGCACATGGGTTATATTCACCTCTTGTCATTGAAGATCACCGTAGAAGAGGAGCAGCTTCTGTTCAGGTTGGACCTCTCGGTAGACTTTCATACAGTTTTATAACGTGAACATTAACTTGGTTCCAAGCTTTCCACCCAATGAAAGGAAACAACTTGAAAATGTATGTAATCCTTCTTCATTGGACAGAGGACAAGACCTGTTGTGCAGTAAAGGTGTTCTTAAATGTTCTGGAAAGATGCCATTGTTCTGAGTGTAGTAACAAAGCGAACCAATGTGCCAGGCAAAGCACATTAAGGAAAAGACGCAATAAGTGACCAAGATGTAACTGAGAGAATACAGTCATTTTTCAAAATAAAAGATTTTTTCAAAATAAAAGATCGTTCAGACTTAGATAATAAATGAAACAAAAATAAATAATGATTTCTTGTGGGACCTGGTACAAATTAATCAACGCATCGGTACAGGTTGGGGACCACTGCTGTAGTGCACAGATATTATGTTGGCATTGTCAAATAATGCTTTCAAAATAAAAATGTAGCCACATTCAATTAATGATTTTAAAATGGAGCCTAAGTGAAGAACTGCATTCTATGTAGTTAATTTCTTTTAAAGGGGACCTATTGTGCCCCTTTTTTACAAGATGTAAAACAAGTCTCTGATATCTCTAGAGTATGTATGTGGAATTTCAGCTCAAAATACCCCACAGATAATGTTTTAGAACTCTTTCAATCTGTTCCTTTTAGGATTTGATCCTAATTGTGCCATTTTGGTGACTGTCGCTTTAAATTCCAATGAGATTTTGCTCTCAGCCCTCAAGACAAACATCCTATGCTAATGAGGGGGAGCGGGTTCATTGAGCACAAAACCCCAGAGAGCAGTGCACGTGGGACAGTTTACCGCCATGTACTGCAGGATCGTGTCTCACTATATTTGTTAAAAGTAATATTTAATTAATCTTGTCTCTATCTAACGACTTTCCGGTCTTTTGAATCTATCAGGTAACGTGTCGCAGCGTCAGTAAACTGCTTCAATCTTTCGCTTTCACACTTGTACTCAGTAATGTTAGCGTAAACCTCAGATACTATTGGTTGGTTCCTGTTGGTTGTGCACCTTTTTTACCAACCAAGTTTGTCGACACCATTATAACGACACAGATCACTCTGCCTATTCATGCCAGAGTCCCACGGAAAAAGTGATTGACAGGTGGTAATTTGTGTGTAACTCATGTGTGTAACTCAAAGACCATGCGGGTCAGGTAGTTGAAACGGTACGCTACAAATAATTAATTCATTATGAATTTATTGATTATTCATAAATTCGCTGCCTATGATGACGATGCCATCGTCCATCGTGATGTTTCACATTAGACATTGTACAATGCCAAATAGGTTCAACCCATTTTGATTTTTTGAGAAAATATTTTAGGTCCATTTGTGTGTGTGTGTTTAAATAAATGTAGCATATTTTTAACCATATGAGAATAGCTCCATGGTTAATGCCATTTTCTGTCCAAGACCACGATTTTAGGTTGGTTTGGTCTTAGTAAATTTATGACTGACATGCCAATTATTTTTTAAGATTTTCTACTATATCAGCCGGTTATGAGCTACTTATAGCTTTAAGATGTTTTGTGAATACTGCCCCAGGCCACATGCATGTTTAAAAGTCCCGTGAAATATTTATCTTTTTTATATGTTAGCATCAGTATGTGAATATCTGTAAGCTAGTGTGCTCCAAAACGATGGCAAAATTCACATTTAGAAGATATAAACATCCAAAGCTTGCAGTCCCTTCAGCCTAAATGGAACAATGATTTTTTAGACATCACCTCATACTTCAGTTTCTCATCAAATCTTCTGACCAATCAAATGCTCTCTAGTACTGGGGTGTCCAAAGTTTTTGGGCCGAGGGCAGATGCAAAAAAACAAAACGTTGTCCTGGGCCAAATTTTACAATTTCACAGACACGCATGCATATATATATATTATATATATAATTATTTTCTACATTCATAATATATATATTTTACTCACCATAAACTGTGTTAATGTGAACAGTGATGTTGTGCTTTCGATATCAGAATTGATGCTAAGTCAGGAGTGAGTGGTGTAGTAGATATACGCAGCAAATCACAGAGGTGGCTGTCAGTTAGACTGGTTCTCAATTAACTTTTGATTAGATTCATCAGTGAAAATGTTTGCTCACATATATATGAGGAGCCAAACAGACTCATCATCCTTTTTGAATGGGGTTTCATCAAGGGAATTTTGGATGAATCCAAACTCTTGTAAAACTCAGACATTTCCTGCACTCACTGTTGATTTTCCTTCTTCTTGGTTGTGCCATGGCTCGCCAAAACGTGATTATCAATTATGTTTCCTTCAGTTTGGTCAGTTCGTTTTTATGTCATAACAGAAAATGCTGCCAAATTGAAGGCACGTGATAGCGACACCCGGTGGTTATTTATTGAATTACGTTTATTTTT
>CAIGQQ010003715.1:246840-275392 GCA_903798035.1 Danio albolineatus
TAATAATAATAATAATAATAATAATAATAATAATAATAATAATAATAATAATAATAATAATAAGTGATGCGGCTACTTTTTTGCAGTAAAACAGGTCACAACACATTTCTAACTTGATTCTAACATTAAAATGCATCAGCCGAGCGCATGAAGTGAGCGAGCATAAACTATAGGAATGAAAATGAGAGCAGCACGATCAAAGCCGCATTGCAGTTTCTGATGTGCAACAGCAAGCCTGTGAATTTGTCATGGCAACCGGATATATTTCACACTGATTTCTTACAAGGGATACACTGCACAGGTAGCTAGAAGCAAAGAGATGTGTAACTAGAAGCCTTGTTTGTTAAGGTGTACATATTCGGCATGGTCAGCATCAATTCTCTTTCCCTCACACACACACACACTTGTGTGCGGCAGCGGTTGTACCTGTACAGTAGAGCAGCTGTCATTGTCGGCAGCTAGCTCTCTGCAACTTTCACACGGTCACGCTACTGAAGCTAAGCAGGGCTGTGCCTGGTTAGTATGGGAGTATGGCAGACCACATGGGAAAGCAAGGTTGCTGCCGGAAGTGGTGTTAGTGAGACCAGCAGGGGGCACTCAACCCTCAGTCTGTGTGTGTCCTAACCAGTGCCTAATTTGTGAATTGTGAGGTCCTGGAATAGATCAGGGTAATGGATCCGTCATGTTACCAGAGGATGGAGAGGTGTCATAAAGGAAATGGGAAATGAGACTGGTTTATTGCATGTTATACTCAAAACACACCCAAAACTCATTAAGAGAATAAGCACAACCCTGTTAGATGTATTTTTCCTTCCTTCTTTCATTCATTCATTTTCTTTTCGGCTTAGTCCCTTTATTAATCTGGGGTCGCCACAGCGCAATGAACCGCCAACTTATCCAGCATTTGTTTTACGCAGCGGATGCCCTTCCAGCTGCAACCCATCTCTGGGAAACATCCATACACACTCATTCACACTCATACACTACGGACAATTTAGCCTACCCAATTCACCTATACCACATGTCTTTGGACTTGGGAAACCGGAGCACCCGGAGGAAACCCACGCAACCACGGGGAGAACATGCAAACTCCACACAGAAATGCCAACTGACCCAGCCGAGGCTCGAACCAGCGACCTTTTTGCTGTGAGGTGAACGTGCTACTCACTACGCCACCATGGCGCCCTTTTTCCTTCCTTAAAATAGCAAAAGTGAATTCGGACATGCCCTTAATGCTTTTACGCCATGCTCTTTAGACTTTGTGTCTAGGTCATTATAATAGAGCCCAAAAACTTTAAATAAAAATGTCAATTTGCTGGTGTTAGAGCTCTTCTGCTTCAAGGTTTTATTTTCAAGGACGTTTCCATCCATAGAGCTTTTAACTTCCGAGAGTCTTCTGAGCACTGCATGTCTCACGAGAAACACTATTTGTGTGGTGCGAACAGCTGCTTCCCAGGCAGATTGTTCAAAATCAATCATTTATGAGATTCCATTTCATCTCGGATGCTGTTTTCAAAAGTAGCTGCAGTACCTAGACAGCTCAACAGCTCACTAGATTTGAAGATTCCAAAAACTCATTATCTACACTGTAAACTGTAAAAGAAAATGCTGAACTCCACACAATCGGCTCCACACAAACAAGTTTTTACAAATTGAAGTGAATAAAAAATAAAACAAGTAAGTTTTTTTTCCTTTAAAGAACTCAAGAATTGTGTTGTTTCAGCTCATTTTAAATAAGTAGTTTAAAAAAAGATCATTTGTTGGGTTCCAACCCAGAGCCCAGACCTAAATCCTATTGAACATCTCTGGAGAGATCTGAAAATGGCTGTACACCCAATTCACCTATACCACATGTCTTAGGACCAGTGGGGGAAACTGGAGCACCGAGGAAACCCACACAAACATATGGAGAACATGCAAACTCCACACAAAAAAGTCAACTGACCCAGCCGAGGCTCAAACCAGCAACCTTCCTGCTGTGAGGCGATAGCGCTACCCACTGCACCACCATGCTGTCCTATATATATATATATATATATATATACATATACATATATACATATATATATATGTTCCCGTGTTCGCATGGGTTTCTTCTGTGTGCTCTGGTTTTCCTCACTAATCCAAAGACATGCAGTACGGGTGAATTTTTAAAGTAAATTAGTGGTAGTGTATGTGTGGTAAAGAGTGTGTATTGTGTTTCCCAGTGTTGGGTTGCAGCTGCGTAGAACATAAGCTGGCGGTTGGCGGTTCATTCCGATGTGGCGACCACAGATTAATAAAAGAACTAAGCCGAAAAGAAAATTAAATATATATATATATATATGAATGCCTTCTCAGTTGTAATTCGCTTTGGACAAAAGTGTCTGCTAAATGACTAAATGTTACCAATTATTATTATCTTACGGCACTGGCAGATCATTAGACTTATTTCTAATCTGTATCTTCTTAAAACAGTCATTTGTTTATTGTGTTTAGATGGTTATTTTGTGCAGTGTAAGAGCTCAAGACGCTTAAAGACACTTACCAAACACAGTTCTGGCAGGGACAGATTCCCTGTTTAACCAGAAGGACACCTGGGACAGGATCACAGTCATGATGCATGGCAAATACGTCTGGATGACGAAGTAACCGATCTTCCTTTTGAGGTGAAAATGTGTTGTCATGACAACATACTCTCCTGAAAGTGAATAGAAAGAGATCGACTTGAGGACGCTTAGAAATATGACTTATACACATTAATAGTGTGCATATTAGGGCAGTCATTTTAACATGTTAATTGACCGTGGTAAATTATTGAATAGTTAGCATAAAATGAATGCACTGATTCACATATAGATTACATAATGGCACTGCAAAAACAGTTTTTTTCATGCTGATAGACCAAATATCTAGAAATTCATAAAGGGTAATTCATAAAATAAACCTATTATGCCCCTATTTATATGATGTAAAATTAGTCTCTGATGTCCATCTGATATTTTATAACTCTTTAAAACTGCCCCTTTCATGCATTGACACTAATGGTGCCTTTTTTGGTGACTGTCGCTTTAAAGTCAAATGAGATTGTGCTCTTTTTCGAAAGAGGGCGGAGCTACAAATACCAGTGTGTCAGCATAGTGGCAGACTCAAAAACAAGACCCACTTCTAATGCTAATGAGGGAGAGATCGGCATTAATGGGCGGGGCTTTCCTCCTTTGATGACACGTACAACGGGAGAATGTCAATCAATGTGTTTCTGCAGACTATTTTTATCAAGGGTGATTATAAAGAGTGTAATGAATCAATTTTTATTATTAGGAGCTGGTTATATTCACAGACTGTTGCCCCACAACTGTGCATACACAACTTATAAAAGTGTTTTTGCAGAATAGGTCCCCTTTAAATCAAGAAGTACATTCTGGACATGCAAAAAAACTACTGTCTTTTCAGAAATAATGTCAAAATTAAGATATATTTTTCTAAAACAAGCAAAATAATCAGGTTTAAAAACCTTTGAACTAACAATAAATATCTTTCTTCATATTCATTCACAAAGGATTAACACAGTTAAAAAATACACCTATTAATATAGAGTATATAATATATATTAAGAAAAACGCCTTACTATCCTAAACACTGTCGTCCAGTAAACAAGATTATCCACTTTGGACCCTTTTTTGTTACAGTACCTGTATTGATTGTTCAATAAAGGAACAGAACAGAATAATAATGCGTATATCCACATGGGAAATTATAAAAACTGGGGCATGCTACTTTGGCTAAACTTGCTAAAATATAACCATAGTAAGGAAGAGTAATCCTTCTTTGTTTCCTTTTCAAACATTTGGGTTGTAAGTAGTACACACACACACACACACACACACACACACACAAAAACTTATTTAATTAATTATTTGATAATAAAATGTAAAAAAAAAAAGAATAATTAAGATTAATAAACATGTTTGTTTACAATAAATTTAAATATAATAAAATCATGCTTAAATTCTAATCTTAAAATAATATGATTTTATAAAACATTATATATAGTTTAAACATTTGCTTCTGCCTTTGAAGCGATTGCCTTCTCTGTTGACGTCAGTTTGACCACTCCCCTCTTACCATTAGTGTGCTACAAGGGACTGATTCAAAAAAAGAAAGCCCCGCCCCCTACTCAATATTGTAAAATCTTAGTAAATTGTACAAATGAGATATTAGAAATAGCCACTAAATCAAAAAGTTATGAATCGCCTTGAGATAGCGTTGGTTTTTACAGTAAATTAAAAACAAATTACAGTAAGGAATAGACACTTGTTTAGTAAAAAAAAAGAAAGAAAGAAAGAAAGCTACATTTTGTCTCTAATTGTTAATTTCGCCAATTTTGGACCAATCAGAAGAGCTTTTTTTAATATTAGTTCAGTCATAGGTAGGGCCAGACAGAATCTGTGTACATTTTTAGCTATTTCTGCGCAGAATTTTGTAAAAAATCGGATTTATGAGGAATGATTTTGGGAGTACTATTACTAAAAACTTAATATATAAAAATAATACCCTTTTTAACTTTTATTTAGTGTTTACAATGCAAATCCAATTAGATCATTTGGTAAATAACACATTTGGTAAATAAAGCAAGTCTCAAATAATATAGCTACCAAATAACAGAAAATATTACTTTACAAACTGAACATTTTCAAATTTGTTAATAATGTTAGTAAAATTAATTTAAAAACTGAATAAATTTAAGTTTACACACATTTACACAACTAACTAAATAGACTCAATGATGGGCTAAAAATCCGTGGAAATCTGCGGATTTCTGTGCATGCAGATTCCGTGTGGGCCTAGTCATAAGAAAGAAAAGAAAAACAATCCAATGACTTTAAAGCTACTTTTTGTCTCTTCAATTGTCAATTACACCATGTTTACGTTTGCGCCTGAAGCAGTTGACCAATCAGAACAGCTATTTTTAGTATTGGTTAAGTAATAAAAAAAAGGAAAGAAAAACAATTCGTTGACTTTAAAGCTACATTTACATTTTGCTCCTACGTCAGTTACAAAAGCAGCTGACCAATCAGAAGAGCTTTTTTTAGTATTAGTTCAGTCATAAGTAGGGCCAGACAGAATCTGCGAACATTTTTAGCTATTTCTGCGCAGAATTTTGTAAAAAAAATCGGCGGATTTATGCGGAATGATTTTGGGAGTACTATTACTAAAAATTTAATATCTAAAAATAACAACCTTTTTAACTTTTATTTAGTGCTTACAATGCAAATCCAATTAGATCCACTTATTTGGTAAATAAAGCAAGTTTCATATAATATAGCTACCAAATAACAAAAAATATTACTTTACAAACTGTATTGTAAATAAATCATATGAACATTTTCTAATTTGTTAATAATATTACTAAAATTAATTTGAAAACGGAATAAATTTAAGTTTACACACATTTACACAACTAACTAAATAGACTCAATGATGGGCTAAAAATATGTGGAAATCTGCAGATTTCTGCGTGTGCAGATTCCGTGTGGGCCTAGTCATAAGAAAGCAAAAGAAAAACAATCCATTTACTTTAAAGCTACTTTTTGTGTCTTCAATTGTTAATTTCACCATGTTTGCGTTTGCGCCTAAAGCAGTTAACCAATCAGAAGAGCTATTTTTAGTATTGGTTCAGTAATAAAAGAGAAAAGAAAACAATCCATTGACTTTAAAGCTACATTTTGTCTTTTTAATTGTTAATTGCGCAACATTTACATTTTGCACCTACGTCAGTTACAAAAGCAGTTAACCAATCAGAATAGCTTTTATTTAATATTAACTCAGTAATTAAAAAAGAAAAAAACAATCCATTGAATTTAAAGCTATTGTTTTGTTAATTGTTAATTGTTAATTGTTAATTGTTAATTGTTAATTGTTAATTGCGCCATGTTTATGCTTGTGCCAACGTTAGTTCGAAAAGCAGTGGACCAATCAGAAGAGCTTTTTTTAGAATTGGTTCAGTAATGAAAAAGAAAATAAAAACAATCCATTGAATTTATGGCTACTTTTTGTCTCATTAACTTACAACTGCGCCACGTTAACGTTTGTGCCTATGTCAGTTCAAAAAGCAGAGGACCAATCAGAAGAGCTTGGAAGTGGGACTATCATTGCAAGCTTCCTTTTACAGGTATTCAGTGGCCGTTTACCCTCAAACTTTAAACGCATTCCGAAGTGTTGCATCTAGCGTTTCTATAAGCAAACATGCATTCGTTGTGAATTACATCCCTTACATCCCTAATAAGTACGAAAGGGTATAAAAACGCACCAGTGCTGGACTGCACCACACCCGAGTCTACACTCTGTCCCATCAAGTCATACTGGTTGAGACGAGAACCGTCGTCAGCCACGACCACGGACTGCGCCGCCCCTCGAGTCCAAACGTACACCACTTCAGCTCTGGTGTAGGCATCTGCCGAAAACAAACAGAACACAGAATAAACCGTCCAAAGTCAAGAAGTCACTTGTCAGATGTCAACGCTTCCCGAGGTCATACACTGCAGTGGATTCTCAAGCGCAGCAGACACTGAAATATTTACAGCCTCGTGGCTTTGAGTCACAAGCTTGTTTTTTATTCATGTGTCTTCCCCCCCCCCAACCCCTCATTCTTCCTCCAGCGCAGACGCATCTGTTCTTTCTTTTCAAGGATTAGTTAGGTCAGGGTAGAGCTGGCTAAATCCGTCCGGCTGCTTGTGCGGACTCGGGTATGTGATGTTCTATGTCAGGGATGATCTCTACTCTCTGCGGACCCAATAGAGAGTCCCTCGCTCACAGATACTCCGTTTTGGAGACTTTAAGTAAGATCTGAACTTTCCATGGGAAAATTGTAACGACACAGTACTTACAGCTGCCGAATTTGAGAGGGCAAGCATGGGCATCCATTGGGAAGTCTTCTAAGTGCATTGGACATTCAGCTCTGACTGTAAGCCTGAGGCGGGAAGAGAGAAAGGAGGATACAGTGTTTAGGGCCACTGAAATTTAATTGCAATTTTACCCACAATCAGAGTAAAAGAGGGTAAAAAGGGTAAAAGCACCACTACTTGCCTAAAATGTAGTGAAAGTGGAGTAAAAGTATCTGTTGTAAATATTATTCAAAGTCTGAGTAAAAAGTAGACCTTTCAAGTAGTGAGTACACTCAAAAAATGACTTAAATAAATGACTTATTTACAATGAGCTGAAACAACACAATTCTGGAGGTTTTTTAGGACAACTTCATTTTTGTATGTTCAACCACCTTAAATTTGTAAAAACTATTACTTTGACCTAATTCATTCATGTTGTCCCAACACAAATTAAGTTGACTTATTCGTTTTTATAAGCGGATCTAATACAATCAGATTTAACTTAAAACAATTAAGTTGTCCCAAAAAAAGTGCAAGAATTGTGTTGTTTCAACTCATTTTAAAAAAGTCGTTTGAACAAGCAGCAAATTTAGGTACACTCAAAAAATGATTACTGCTGCTTGTTCAAATTACCTGTATAAAATGAGCTGAAAAGACACAATTCTCATAATTTCTTTAACTAATTTCTTTGTTTTACGTTCAGTCCACTTAAATTTGTAAACCAAGTAAACCAAAGCGTTTTGTTTTGGGACAACATGACGGAATTGTGTTAGTCCAGCTACCTGGTTAAGGGATTTGTAGTTCCCAGCTTTGCGTGGGATTGAATTAAGCAAACTAAAATATTGACAATGAAAGTAATCTTAGATGTTTTACATTAATAGAAAGACTTGTTAGAGTTTAATATTTACTTTAGTTTGAAGATTTAGAACATTTTCATATAATGTTTTGAGTTTTGAGGTTAACGCCTTGCAGAAGCGCCCAAGGTCGCTGGTTCGAGCCTTGGCTGGGTCAGTTGGCATTTCTGTGTGAAGTTTGCATGTTCTCCCCGTGTTCGTGTGGGTTTCCTCCGGGTGCTCCGGTTTCCCCCACAAGTCCAAAGACATGTAGTATAGGTGAATTGGGGAGGCTAAATTGTCCATAGTGTATATGTGTGAATGAGAATGTGTGAATGTTTCCCAGAGATGGGTTGCACTGTGTAAAACAAATGCTGGATAAGTTGGCGGATCATTCCGCTGTGGCGACCCCGGATTAATAAAGGGACTAAGCCAACAAGAAAATGAATGAATGAATAATTATAATAATTATATTATAATTATTAATATAATTTTTAAAAAATTACAAATATATTTTAATTAATAATTTTTGATATTTAATAATTAAAATAATTATATTATATATTTTTTACTTTTTGATGTATTCTTTATTTAATATAATATTATGCTATATTTTGTTACCTGCATGAAAGGCAGAAGTTTAAATTTAGTACAAATTTATAAAAATATAGAATATTTGTATTTTCAAATATGTTTTAAATGAATACCGAAATATCGAAATGCTATTGAGGTGTTCTTGGCAAGTGAAATGACTTTACATCAAACACCAACAAAATGTGATCAAATCCAGCGCTGTCCTTGTAGACAAAGTAGATAAAAACAAACAAGAGATTCACCTCATAGTGTAAAGCAGAGTTCCTTCCTCTGTGATCCGCAGGAGTTTGTTGGGCATGGTCATGTTATGGGCAACAGACTTCTTGCCGTTGTGGAAGAAAGTGTCGGGGGTCCAGATTTTGCTAGCCATGAGGTTGTTGAGACGGAGCACAGCCATTGGGCCTTTAAATTTCAGCCTCTCGTCCTTCCAGCTCTGCCTGAAGAACACATCTATGGTGTACTCCTGCAAAACCACAAATAACATGTTCTCGTGATGCATGCTCATGTTTCCTGCTGAGAGCAGCCTTACCACAGACACTTCTTCTGGATTCTGATGTATGCTCCAAAGTGGTTAAACACTACTTTTTCTTTCATAACTAACAGCATTACGCCGAGTTCAGACTGCATGATTTTAGCCCTGATTTTGACTCGCCGACAGGTTTTGAGAAATCGCCGACAAATGCCTGAAATCACAGGCAAATCGGTGCTCGTGCACGCGAGTGACAATCACACAGTATGAACTATCAATGACGCGATCTGAGAGAATCGCCGATGAGTCGCCGATGCCCGGGAGATATTTGGCGTGCTGAATATCTGGAGCTGTCGGCGATTCAAATCATGCCGTGTGAAATGTGTTTTGACTGAACATAACATCGGCGATCGCCTACAGCCAATGAGAGAGCAGCATTCACTAGTGTGGGTACCTGCAGGCCAGCAGGAGGTTGAGGAGAAGATAAAAGCTCATTTTCAGTTTATTTGGACCCAAGAAATGGAGGGAAAATGAGTGTAATGGCCCGTTTCCACTGAGTGGTACGGTACGGTACGGTACGGTTCGGTACGCTTTTAAGGCCGTTTCCACTGTCTAAAAGCGTACCGAACTGAACCGTACCGTACCCCTTTTTGGTCACCCTTTCGAAAGGGTACCAAACCCAGAAAGGGTCCCGTAAGGTGGAGCTACACGCGCAGCTGAACGCCATTGGCTTACAGAAACATGTCATTTGCTCATGCAACAAGCAGAATGTAAACAAAGGACCCGCCATGTTTAAAACACAGCCGAGAGGCAATGCTCCGAAATAATATCAGCATATAATAACGAGCCATGGTCGACCCGAGCTTAAACAAACCTTGTCGTCTTCTTGAACAGCCACAAAGCCGAGAGAAGAGCAGATTCTTATGGGTTACGAGCCCATAAGCGCGAGCGCGAGCGCGAGCGCGAGGTTTCGCTTCTCGCTTATGCCCGCGTGCGCGTCAATGTTTGAAATAACAAAGATCTTAACCTGGACTATTATAAACTCGGAATGACGGAGTTACTCTTTAACGAGAGAATAATGACGGAGAGGCTGCATGTACTGGTGAAGATTAAAGACACAGATGAGAGGTTTGCACAGACGGGGCTCTATTTCGTATTGTTTTTGAACCTAAATAAGGCATACATGTCTGCTGTGTGTAGTTTTTCTGTAATTTGGTAACATCGGAGACTGTGTGGGGCTGTATGCTCATATATGCTGCATTTATTTATTTATTTGATATAATCGCGGACCGTAGGCTATTTTGCATCATTGATCTGCAGTTATAATCAGATCATGTTCAGTCAGTAATGACATTTTTACACCAATGTTTATGTGTATAATAAAAAAAATCTGTTTTGTGAGAAGTGTTTCCCGTATGATTTGTGAACGACCCATAAAGCATTACTGTAGACTTTTCCTCGAGCGAAAATGACGTCGACAAACTTTCTGTCGTACACCACGCCCACCAAAAGAGTACCCTTTTGCAGTGGAAACGCAAGCCTGATAAAGGTGACCCGTACCGACCCGTACCGTACCGTACTGTACCACTCAGTGGAAATGGGCCAAAAATTTGGCAGGAGCCCCCGTGTCTGTTTGACATGTCATGTGAGCAATATCACAACCCAACCCGGTCAAAAAATAAAAGAGTTGAGGAAAAATTGCTAATTCACTTCAAAGCCAGGTCAGCAAATATACATTTTCTACCCCATTAAAGTCTTCTTTCTCATTATGTAGTTAATAACAAAAGATATACGACGTGTTTTTGGGTGTGAGACGTAGTTTGGACAAAGTTGTCTGCGATTCTTCCTATTTTGAAGTCATGCAGTGTGAAACTCCCAGTCGCCGATCCATCTTGCAGTGTAAACAAAGCATCGACAAAACGCGAGCCCAGATAGTCATGCAGTGTGAACACATCTCACGACTACTTTGAAAATCCTGCAGTCTGAACTCGGCATTAATTGTTCTCAGCCAGTGCAGAGGAACATTAGCACGCTAATTAGCATTAGCATTCACATCAGTAACGTACTTAAATGTAATTGTAGTTTTATTTTAATAAAAACATAGAAAGATGGATGGTAAATAAACGCATTTTGCAATCATACAATTCATGTTGATCATGTTAAATATTGATTGTTGACTTGACATTGCATTTACACATGACAAAAATGAATATAATTAGAATTGTCATCATTTAAAATACATTAAATGGTCTTATTTTTCACTCATTCTTTTGTGGAACCACTATAAAATTGTTACGTTTTGTTGTCCTTTGTTGTGAAAACATATTTAATAAAAAATATCTGACATGTCATGAAGAAAACAAAATATATTATTCATAATAAAATAAAATAAATGGTAACACTTTATTTCGATGGTCCATTTGAGTATTAGTAGACTGTCTACTTAATATCTGTTGATACTGACATTCAACAGACATTTAACTGACTATAAGAAACTTTGCAAGTACATGTCAACTTACACTAACCCTAACCCCAACCCCAACCCCAACCTAATACTTATAATCTAATGAGAATGAGTTGCAATGTAACTTAAATTCAACAAACAGACCATCAAAATAAAGTGTGACCAAATAAATTGCATTGTATGAAGATAAGTGTCCAACAAGGAAGATAAATCGCACTCATACTACTTTTCTATGTTATTAATAGTTTTGCTATGTCACTTCATATGGCATTTTTATGATACAATTCAATAAAGAGTTAAAAAATATAAATAAACAACAATGAAATAGTTTATACAGTTAGTGATCCCTTATATTTTCTCAAAACATCAGACGCCAAACTACGTAAATCCACTAACCGGCCACTTTATTAGGTACACCTGTCCAAATGCTTGTTAATGCAAATTTATAATCAGCCAATCACATGGTCATAATAGACATGGTCAAGACGATCTGCTGCAGTTTAAGCATCAGAATGGGGAAGGAAGGTGATTTAAGTGACTTTGAACGTGGCATTGTTGTTGGTGCCAGACGGGCTGGTCTGAGTATTTCAGAAACTGCTGATCTACTGGGATTTTCACGCACAACCATCTCTAGGGTTTACAGAGAGAGAAGGGTCTGAAAAAGAGAAAACATCCAGTGAGCGGCAGTTCTGTGGGTGCAAATGCCTTGTTGATGCCAGATGTCAGAGGGGGAACCGAGACTGGTTCGAGCTGATAGAAAGGCAACAGTAACTCAAATATACACTCGATACAACCGAGGTATGCAAAAGTGCATCTGTGAATGCACAACACATAGAACCTTGAGCATTAAAGCAGATCTGAAGGCAAAAGGGGTCCAACCCTGTACTAGTAAGGCGTACCTAATAAAGTGGCCGGTATGCGTATATCTATTTTATTCCTTAAAAATGGTTCTTAAAAAAACAACCATATGTCAACTACCATATTTTTTTTACATGAAATCTTTTTAAATATATATTTTAGTCCTGCGAGCACTGCGAGGATTCTAATTGAGACTTGTGGAGTAGCTCTCGTGCAGTGATTTCAGTCATAAAGAGGAGCCGTGAGCTTTTTTTGAAGCATTGGTGGCCATAATTAGCTGCATGAATCATTCTAACAACTACTGATTGTCATAGCTGCGAGCATTTTTTTAATTTTCGCATGATCATCCATTATGACACACATACAGCCCAATGTTTCAGGCAGAGTCGCTTAACTGAGTGAATGAAATTTAAACGCTTACAATAATTTCTATAATTATAATCAGTAGCGGCCCAAATATAACTAAAGCATTCAGACCCTTTAGGCTACTGATATGATATGATATTACATTACTGTCAGACCTGAATCAGAAATTTTTCTTGCATAACATTATATATATATGTCAGAATTATTAGCCCCCCTGTTTTTTTTCTCCAATTTCTGTTTAACGGAGAGATTTTTTCATCACATTTCTAAACATGATGATCTCTAATAGCTGATTAATTTTATCTTCGCTATGATGACAGTAAATAATATTTGACTAGATATTTTTAAGACACTTCTACACAGCTTAAAGTGCCATTTAAAGGCTTAACTGGGTTAATTAGGTTTAGTAGGCAGGTTAGGGTAATTAGGCAAGTTATTGTATAACAATGGTTTGATCCGTAGACTATTGAAAATAAAAATTAGAAAGGGGCTATGAATATTGACCTTAAAATGGTTCTTAAAAATTAAAAACTGCTTTTATTCTAGCTGAAATAAAACAAATAAGACTTTCTCCCGAAGAATAAATATTATCAGACATACTGTGAACATTGATTTGCTCTGTTAAACATAATTTGGGAAATATCAAAAAAAATAATAATAATAAAATAAAAGGGGGCTAATAATTCTGACTTCAACTGTAAATATAAATCAAAATATATATCAAAAAAATTCAAGCAAACTTAATTCTGTCAGAAGTTTGTCAAAATGCCTCCAACTTTAAATATTTCAATTAAGGCAAATAGATGCTATTATATGATATGTATATGTTTTCCACCTCTGCTGATTTTCAGATCACCGCATTACCTTGTTAAACAATAACCCAAATATTGACAAAGCGCTTAAGTTTTACAACTTGCAAACTAAATTAGCACAAACAGAATTAAAGCAACATTTACATATCATGAATTGTCAGACTCCCATGCGATCTGTCAGTGCGATGGGCGCATGGTGCATTATCTTGCCTCAGTACTGTCTTTAACAGTGGTGATATTTTCAACAGTACGGACAGTGCATGGACGACCACTCCCCGCCACAGCACATACTGATCCAGTGCGATCAATTTTCACCAACAAGTAATCCAATCCACCATTTGTCCACTTTTTAGTCAGAAATTCACGAAGAAACTGAAGCATTGTAGCCTTTCAGTTCTCGTAAACCTTTGATCAAACTCTTCATTCGAAAACACCTTTTTTATTTAAGCTGCACACAGCTGAAAAATAAAAAGGCCATAATTGTGCTATCATTACGTCATCACCAAGGAAAGTAAATAAAAGGATTATTCTAATGCACGGATTGTATGACATTTAGTCATTCTTATTCCTGTATTACGATAAGCAGTCTTATTTTTGTATGATATACTATTGCTTGTTTTTTTTTTTTTAACACAGTGTATATACAGTTAAAGTCAGAATTATTAGCCCCCTTTGAATTTTTTCTTTTTTAAATATTTTCCAAATAATGTTTAACAGAGCAAGGAAATTTTCACAGCATGTATGATAATATTTTTTCTTCTGGAGAAAATCTTATTTGTTTTTTTTTCGTCTAGAATAAAAGCAGTTTTTAATTTTTAAAGACCATTTTAGGGTCAAAATTATTCGCCCCTTTAAGCTATTTTCTTTATTTCTACAGAACAAACCATCATTATACAATAACTTGCCTAATTACCCTAACCTGTCTAGTTAACCTATTTAACCTAGTTAAGCCTTTAAATGTCACTTTAAGCTGTATAGAAGTGTCTTAAAAAATATCTAGTCAAATAAATCAGTTATTAGAGATGAGTTATTAAAACTATTATGTTTAGAAATGTGTTAAAAAAATCTGCTCTCCGTTAAGCAGAATTTGGTGAAAAAAATAAACAGGGGGGCTACTAATTCAGAGGGGCTAATAATTCTGACTTCAACTGTATATATAATATGGACCAAAATCTCTGAGGAATATTTCCAGTACCTTGTTGAATCTATGCCATGAAGGATTAAGGCAAAAGGGGGTCGAATCCAGTACTAGTAAGGCGTACCTAATAAAGTGGCTGGTATAATTATTTCTTTCACCCATCTCTAAACAACAATAATAGACATTTTCTCAGATCAACCAGCATACCTAGTTCATCACAGGTAGCCGCTCACATTAACTATGAACATATTACACTAATAAACTGAATAGACAAGCGTCACAATATGTTTTTCGCATTTATTATTGAAACTATTAATGAAATGCTCTGATTGATAAGCATGTTGTGCTTTCTTTAATGAAACATAACTTAGTTTGCTTATTTTATGCAAGACATTCATATATTGTCTCAATGCTTCATTTTTTCAGTTACAGCACATTTCCAGATTAAATCGTCACATTTCAATAAGAACAAAACATTGATTTTATGTAAATCACAAGCTTAAAGTGTTATAAAAAAAAAGCAGTTCAGAAAACGTATGACATTTAAAGAATGTTTCAAATGTTTTACCATGTCGTGGTCTGAAACTGGCCCGATACTCGTCACGAAAATGTCAGTCTTGACTTCGGTTACACGCTCTGTTGAAGCAAGAAATTAGCAGTTTGAGTGTCAATCAGTGTTGGTCATTAGTTTTAACAACCCTTTAATCCAGAGGTTCAACCTGCCTGACTTTGATCTAATCGAGGTTCAGCAAACTCTACACGCTCACATAACACAGCTCCTGTCTCTCTCGCAACACATTTCTACTAATTTCTGATGTATTCTATGTACCAATGGGGAAAATAAGTATTGAACACGTCATGTTTGGTAAAAACCCAAATAATACAAACATAAAAATAAAACAAAACAAGACAAAAAGTCTGAAAAAACAGTTTTTTTCAGGAGAAAGTACTGTGAAATGTATTTAATACATTATTTAAAAGGCTTTTTGGTGATGGCAGCTTAAAGACGCCTCTCAAATGGAGAATGAAGTCGCATGCATAGCTCAGGTGTGGTCTGTGGGTCTCGTCTATCAAATCTGAGCTTTATTTTGTATTCTCTATATAGGATTCAAGTCAGGTGATTGGCTAGGCCATTCTAAAGATTGAATGTCTTTCTCTGAAAGCATTCGAGAGTTTCCTCGGCTGTGTTTTAGATCATTGTCTTGCTGAAATTTCCACTCTGGTTTCATCTTCATCATCCTGCTAATATAGATGTCGGACTGAAGCAGCTAATATTCATTTACGATGAGGAAGGACAGAGGTTTGCCGAAGAACTACTGAGAAATTTCAGCTGCTGTCTGGGTTTTCACTGCCTTTCTACACCTCCCTTCCCTGGCTATATGTATATATATATATATATATATATATATATATATATATATTAGGGCTGCACATTGTATATCATTTTAGCATTGATATCGCAATGTGTGAATTGACAATAGTCACAAGGCAGGATCTACAACGTAAAGTTATAGTGGACCAGGTACAACAGTTCAGAGCACATGAAAATTGTGGAGTCATTTCAGTTTAACCATAAAAACCAATTGAAAAAACAATTTAATTTTTATCAGTTGTGTGTGTTTTAAGGCCCGTGACCGCGTAAGCATTTTAAGCAAGTTAAAATATATATTTTTTATTATTTATGCGATGAAGATTATAATATTTAATTTTTGTGCCTTAATGCTGTTAGACTTTTTTATATCGTTGCTCTACTCTATTTATCTGTAGAAAATCATCTCAGTCAATATAAAAGTATTAATTATTTCCAAATAGCAATTCATTATTTGCTGAAATATCACAATGTAAATTGTTGACAATAAAAATATCACAATGTAACTTTTTCCAATATCGTGCAGCCCTAATATATATTTTTCCTTAATACATCTATCTTTATATAAATCTTTTCTTTCTTGCTGTCCTTTTAATCCCTCTTTGCTTTTTACAAAATATACAAATATAATATAATATCAGTGCTCTGTCAAAATAGTTTGGTTTATGTAAAAAATAAACATAGCCACAATCACATATTAAAGTAACACTTCACCTTTTTTGCATATATACACTTTTTTCAACTCTCTAGAGTTAAGTTTTATATATGTTTAATCAATTCAACTGATCTTCATGTCTGGCGGGAGCACTTTTAGCTTAGCTTAGCATAAACAATTGAATCGGATTAGACCATTAGCATCTTGCTTTAAAAAAGTTTTATAATCTTCCAATTTAAAGCTTGACTCGTCTGTAGTTACATTATGTATTAAGACTGATGAAAAAATGAAGGATGCTAATTTGTAGGACAATACGTCTAAGAAATATACTCTTATTCTTGCTGATTGATGATATTACGCAGTGCTGTTACCTAGCTGGGGACTATTATCATTGTGTCTACAGTACATGATGAAACTACAGAAGAGTTAAGCTTTAATTAGAAAAGTTATAATAGCTAATTTCTGAAATTTTTGATGCTAATGGTCTAATCCGATTTAATGATTTATGCTAAGCTAAGCTAAAAGTGCTCCTGCCAGATCTGAAGATCAGCTGAATTGATTAAAAAATGGTAAAAATCAACTGTAAAATGAGTCTGTTTTCCTTTGTTGTCTTTTTTTTTTTTATAAGAATGAGCCTCGGTTGAACAGTTACTTACAAGAAAAAAATCAACAGCGCATTCATCTTGGAATGAACACAGATGTGGACAGATGTTGTTAGTCAACATGACTTGCTATTTATGACAAGTTGTCACGTTGCAAGTGCTCAGGTAATGCGAGTAAGGTCAAGCAGCCACATTGAAATGTAAAAATTATATGCTGCATGTGTGGGGAATTTCTTGCCAGCTCAATGAATCATTCAGTTGCGTTCAAAGCTAATTTATGTCAGGTGTTAAATGATCTGCATTTGTGTGGAAAACAATGTTCACTTGATGTGCTTTTGCCTGGCAGGCTTGTTTAAATCAAAACCGCTCTTCAGCCATCACTTCCCTGATGTTTTTTAACGGGGCGTGCTTCTGCAGTACTCTTAGTTTATAAACCCAAATTGCATCATAAATCCAAATTACATCTATGTATACTTTTGCTCAAATAATCATTGTTTTCTAACCCAACATTATTGGAATAATGTAATTAATATAAAGCATTAGCCATTAATATTTCAAATCAGTTCAATCAGTCGCAAACAATACAAGCTAGTATGTGTCATATCACATTTGTAGGTGAAATAAAGACTAGTGAAAGTAGTAACGTTTATTTTCCTGTTCTACTGTGTTACTACAGTTTTAGATTATACACATTTCATTCATAAACACATTTTGGCTATTGTCTTAAAAGTAAAATTCATATTACTGATCTGCACACAAACACTTTGGCTGCGTCCGGAACCGCATACTGTAGTGGGTTTAAATTTAAACGTATTACTCGGCTGCTAGAAAAGTACATTCTATACAGTATGAACGAGGGAAGTATGAAAGGAGCTCGGACGTACTACATCCATTATCTTGTCATAATCACGTGACCTACTCGCATCAGTTGCATCACTTTACTCCCATTTATGAATTCTCTCGTGGGGCATCATAGGATAGCGTAGCGTCCATACAGTGTGCACTTCTGAATCTCACCGGAAGTAGTTGGTCATGCAGATACTTCTCGAATACTGTTTTACGAATTCTATGAATTCTGACATACTACACGGCTCGCATACTGATTTTAGCGTACTATATAGTATGAAAGTATGCGATTTCGGACGCAGCATTTGTTTATCTTTTAAGTTTGATTTTTAATTCACACAATTTTGTAATCTGCCGTATTCTAAATTAAGCACATATAATGAATATAATTGACAGAGCTGAAATCGCAATTTCTTGCATGTTTTTGTTTGATTTATGGGGAGTTAGGGGAGTAATTTCATTAAATTTAAATTGCGAACGCAATTGAACAAAGCTTTTTTCATCTTCTCAAAGAAGCACGGTGTGATATTTGTTATTATTATTATTATTATTATTATTATAACATTAATATGTTATTGTTATTAATATTAGTAGTAATTTTTCAAAAAAATGCTCCGAAGTGGCAGTTAAAAAAAAAAAGCTAAATCTCCGAAGGCCAAAGAACGCTTTTGTAGAAACCCATAAGACCCTCCAAATACAAATGAAGAAATACCAAACGGCAACCTCCCACGTGAACTAAATATAGAAGTAACTGAAACTGCAATTCATCGACTGGCCTTTGGGGGCTGGCTCCAGGAAGTCCAGATGTTCATTGACTGCAATGCTAAATTGGTCAATTTTACAGCTGATAAAAACATATTTACAGCCTGGTACAAAAGATGGTTTTGGTGCATATTGCTAATATTACCCTTAGAGACTACTGTGAGGGGGTGATTTTTTTTTAAAACTCATCCATTTCGTTTATATTATGTTATATTAAGTCTGCATGATTACAGGAGTGGCCCCTTGAGTGACAGCTAGGTCTTGCTGCTCGTAGTCACGACATTCCGGCTGATTAACAGATGAACGCGGCATGTACATCGTGTTTTTGCTTTGTTTTATGTGGCTTTACACAGTCAGTTGCCTTTTGGATTTATTTCCAACAATTATCAGATAATATGACATTGTTTGTGCACTTGATTGTGCTCACAAACCATTCAAGTTGCCTCCATTTTCCCAGGTGAGTGAAATGATATACTTATATACCATACTTAAAAATGTATTTGTTTTATTTATTAAGATAATTTATCATTTATAATTTACTTTCGACCTGTAATGCACTCCAGAATCTGACAGATTGATTAGCTGTAGGCTCTAGAACAGTCGTCTGAAACGTTGTCATACAGTTTTATGTCAGGATTTCATAAATAGCCTTGCATTTACTAACGCCTAACCTAACCATAATGCTAACCCTAACCTCAACAAGTACTATGAAAGTCAATGGTTACAGATTTCCAGCTTTCTTCAAAATGTATTGAAATGCAGAATGAAACTCCGACAGGATTGAAACAAATAAAGAAATAGTACATGTTGTCATTTAAACATTTTTCAGTGAACTGCCCCTTTAATATCCCTTTAAACACTGGAATGTTATTGATTACTGTTGTATTAGTACAGATTCAAAAGAGCACATTGACATTGCAAGTTTAGAAACATCGCTCAAGGCTGAACGCAACTTTATGAAGCAAATCATTAGTGAAACTCATACTGACCTCCGAGACCAGGCCTAAGACGGTTGTCATAACCATCGAGGAGGCTGTCCAGAATCCTGGTGAACACTGTGGTGTTGTCCTTCTGCTCATCTGCATTCTGACTAGAGCTGACAATGCAAAAACAGCAGAGCATTTATTCAAAAACCAACAAAAAAAAAGCAATAATCAGCAAGAGCGAAGGGTGGCCAGAAACACACCCTGATGTGTTCAAATCAATGCAACACCCTCCTCAGGGTAACTCCAGCCTGTTTAAAGAGAATTTGCAATGTAATGGCCTGAAGACAAACAACAAATCTCCTTCCTTCCTAGAAGCAAAAGAATGGCGATCTACGCAGGAACGATGCATTATTAATTAGCAAAAATACTCTTTTTAGATGCAAATAACCATGTGCTTATTCAAAATCTGGCAACATGGAGCAGCCAAACGCACAAATGGTGACAAACACCTCATGAATATTTCAGACAGATCATTAGGAGGAAAACGCAGTTGAATCATATAGTGTAAAATGGTATTTTACGAAAAGCTCGGTGAGGATGGTGGCCAATTTGCCCTCCTCTAAAAACAATCACAGACTGCCCGTTCATACATAATGGCTCGCTTTTTTTTTTTGGTATTCATTGGCATTCTGTTCCTGCTGGCAGGTAGTGGACCGCAAGTGCGGCTGCAGACTCAATAAACACTGTTTGGGCTTTCAAAAATACGCTTGGCGTGGAAACAGATTTCAAGGAGAGGATGAGGTCATCACAATTAGTTAGCATGGACCGCGGATGGGGGTGTTTTGAAACGGCAAAGCGAGAGGGAGAGAGCGTGACAGACAGAACAAAACACACGCACACGATAGAACTAGGCAGATTTATCATTACAAACCATCTGCATGGATGAACAGTTGTGTATTGTATTTAATTTGTAGATTTATTCATATATTTTTCTTTTATCATCTCTTATTAATATTAATATTAGTCTGTTTTCTTTTATTCAAGTATGTATTTTGCAAATTTCTAATTGTATTTGTGTGGGAATATATATGTAGTCTATTATATAGCCACTTTACTAGTTTATTCATTGTTTATGGAGACAGGATAGCTAATTGTTGTATGTCTGGTAGATGTTATTGTGGTAACACCAGGGCCGGATTAACCAATGGGCATTATGGGCCCAGGCCCAGGGGCCGTGCACACTTGGGGCCCCAGCGAGGGGGGAAAAAATGCCGATTTTGGAGTGTCTATTTCAAGGGCGTAAATCTCATTTAACACTAGGGGGGGACAATAAATATAAAATTTCCCTTGAGTAATTTTTTGAGGGGGACACAAATAATACAGTCAAATTGTACTTTTAAAGATATGTCCCCAGTTAAAAACTTTGGCTTTATCATTATTTCAGCATGGAGACTCAGGTTCAATGACAGCAGTTGTGTTCGGTCAACACTGACTCCTGAAGCAGAAGAAATGCAGGAGAGATGTTTTCTAAACTCATAATAACTCACTTGTTTACATTACACTTGTTAAATGGACAGATCATACTGTAAACTAGTGAGCCTGTGAGGTTCATCTGCTGAACTGAACAGCGACAACACTAAAAACATTAAAGAAACTGCTCATCCAAATAAAAACTGTCATTATCCCTTCACCCCCTTACCTGACACTGTACATCTGACTGACCCTGCTCTGCCTCAATATTTTCCTTTTCTTTTGCCTGTGAATGATATTGTGACATTAGTATTTACATAAGCACCCATTCTTAAAGCCAAATTGCCTTAATATGTGAACTTTTTGTATTTATTGGCGTTTAAGTGCACTGAAAAATGATCTTATGTCCACTTTCCTTTTCTCTGTCACTTTATCTAGTCACTGCAAGGCAAGATTAAACACAATGGTAATTTAAAGTGCTTTACATGAAGTACATAAAACTATAAAAATAATCACAACAATAAAAACAAGGAATTAAAAATAAGGCTAAAGTTGTTTTGAATTGTCATGTATGAACAGAATGGAAATTGATACAGAAATACAGTGGGGTGAGTTCACATGTAGTACAGTGCTCATTTAGCAAAGAACAACTACAAAATATGCTAATTGTGGCCGTTTATGGTGTAAACATTATGCCAACACGTCACAAATAAAACATTGCATGGCAAATTTGGCGCGTTAGCTGCAGTGCACTTTGCAACAAGCTAACGCGTTAACTAGATTGGGTAATATTTCAATCGCTAATATAGCAGACACATGGAAAACACATCGGTAATCAGCATTTTTACCGCAAATAATTGATGAATGAGTCTGTATCAACAACCTTAAAGAGAATCGATTTATTTAAAGTGAATAAAGTACCCTCCTCACTGGCGAGCATCTAAACAGAGCCGAGGCGTCAGGCCACACACACCTGACTTGTGTGTGTGCGCTGCACATAGATGAACCGGGAAAAGCAGTGGACCAAACCACTGTGAGAAAGAGGAGGGGGAACTCAACAGTTTCTAAACGCATTTTAAATGCGAAATGTGTTTTTCTTTTCTACATATACAATTATTTTAGGTATACACATATATTTTTCACAATTCAGAGTGCAATTTTTTTTTACTTTTTGTTTTTGGGAGGGGGGGACAACCCTCGGATGGGAGGGGACATGTCCCCCCTGTCCCCCCCGGGATTTACGCCCCTGGTCTATTTAGTTTAAGTGCAAATAGCGCACCTTGTTGGAATAAGCGTTTTGAGTGATTTACAACAAAACTAAAGGGTGCGATTGAAAGCATAGCTCGTAAAGAGCATGGCATCGTGTTTTGACATGATCAATCATCAACCTGGTTTGAAACTAGCATCTAATAAACTTAGTTTTCTTTTTTCCCCATTACGTCAGATTGGAAATACGTTTATTTTAATAGAAAGGAAATATTTTTGTTTAAAAATGAAAATAAAGAAAATGTGATATATAGTCACAAGTGGCTCGAGGGTATTTAATAAGGTTTATCCTGTTTCATATGTGTATAAACAGCATCTAAATAGTTATTTTAAATATTCTATGAATAGTTATTTTTCATGGTGTTAAATGTTAATGACATCTTAATATAACAAATTTGTATTTACAATGAAAACCCTTTAAAATATGTATTTTTAGTACTGCTTCAGTGAACTTGATCAAGTATACTAATAACCATTTAAAAAAAAGTGCTTTAAATGCTTTAAAAGTAAGTAAAATCTTTGTAGAGTTTGAATATATGTACTGTATATCATTTATTTAAAAAATGCAGGCAATACATTATAGATTCATTTTATTAAAAAGTATTATATTATTCTAATTTTTTAGTTCAACTATTGCGGTGCGTGTCTGGGTAGGGGGCCCTACAAGACAATGTGCCCAGGGGCCTCTGAACTCTTAATCTGGGCCTGGGTAACACTTTACAATAAGGTTGTATTAGTTAATTTAGGGATAAAGTACATCCAATAGATTGTTATCGCAGAATAAATCCCGACTGGCTTACCGGCAGCCTGACGCAAAGTGGAGCACTTTTGTGTAAGACTGAAGGGTTGTGAAAACAACTGCCCTGGATGTACTTTATCCTGCTTATTATCCGGCTTAAAACATACAAATGAGACACAAAACATTGTTCTGAGCTATATTAGTTCTTTAATTATTTAATTAAACGCAAAGCTGACAGAAACTTAATCAGTTGAGTGAATCTGATAAAGTACGGTGGCCGGGAAGTGCAAAACAACATTACAAAGTGTGAAACACTTTTACGAAGCTCGGGACAAATTTACATTTTGAAAAACATTTTTACCTACTATAAAACACAATTACAGAGGAAAAACGGTTTTACAAAGGACAAAATAAGTTTACATTTTAGAAAACAAATTAACAAGATGCAAAACACTTTTACCAGTCCTGAAACACATTTACAAAGACAGATTCTTTACGGAAAGGGAATGAACCAAACACTGGAAGTGACGCGGTGAAAGGAGTGTTGTTGTTGTAGCTGGTGGTGAGCGTGGTAAAATCATGTTGTGGAGTAAATGGTGTAAATAAAGTTTATGGTGACCGAACATGGACTGCGGCTGAGGGATGTTTTGTGGCAAACACATGAGCAGTTTGACGTGGTTTCGCTGTATGTGTGGTCGGTGTTTGGAGTTTCTAAAGACGTGGACCAGACATAAACACCAGACTGCATCAATGTGTTCAATGTGTTAACGAGGGCCACTCGTACGCTGTAATCGTGGACATGATGTCAAGTCTACACGGTGTAAACCTCTGCTTGAGGACTCTTAAAAGTAAACTGAATGAAGCCGGTGTTAAACTATTGACCGTCTTAACTGGTGTCCCTTTCCAGATGCAAGCTATTCACTTTTGAAGATGGACAGATTCGTCACTTTTTCACAGCAACAAAACATGCCCGTAACAAATAAAGATACTTATTTCTTGGTGTCAATGTCATTGTAAACATTATTGATTTTAACATTTGTGTAGCAGAACAATATATAACCAAAGTTAAGCTTAAAATATTTATAATTTACATGATCAAAACCGACCCTTTCATCTGAAGTCATGAATAGCTCAGTTAGATTGGTTGATTGATACGTGTTCTGAACCTGTTGACTACACGAGTTCGAATCCTGTTGATGACATCCTATTTCTTGGTCACTATATCAAACGCTTAGCAAATATTAACATCAACACCCTTTTAAAGGATTTAACACCTTTTCTCTCTCTCGATTTAAATATTACAAATGTTTACAAATCATACAGGCTTGCGTTTATAATTGATTAATTTTTCATCAAGTTCAAAGTCTTAATTGAACCCAACACTTTGTTAGATAAGAATTTTTGTCTTGTTTCTAGCCCAAGTATCTAAAAAATTCTTAAATCATTATGCGTTTTCTAGAGAATAAGAACAAAATATCTCGTTTTAAGAAATAATACGTCTGTTATGGCCATAAAGAGCACTAAGGGATTTGTAATATTTTTCTATAATATTATATCATTTGTATTGAGATATATAGTTATTGCTATTTGATACAGCATTTGATTTGCATATTTGTGATATTATATTAAATACATGACGTTTCATATGTTAAATAATGTCATACGCAGGGGCGCCGCTAAGGGGGGTAAAGTTAGGACGATTCTAAGGGTCCATGCACTCTAGGGGCCCACAGAGATCTGCTTTATGATTAATAACAGTACTATAATGTAATATAAGTTATGAATGTATCTCTAAATTAAAAGTAAAACAATTTATTAGAAATAAAAAGTAAAAATACGGCTTATATCTGTCCCTCGTGTCTGTCACTGTCAAATTGCACCCCCCCTCCTTTCACTGTATGGTTCAGTCCGTCAGTAGCGGGAAGAGAGTTGATGCTTTGAGTGCGATCGTCAGGTAAACTGTCAAAGCAGCGATGTCCTCGAGGGTAACATCAGCTGCGTCCCAAATCGCATACTTATGCACTATTCTACGCCGTTTTGTAGTATAAATAGTGTAAGTAATGCGTTCACACTGAAAACTCTACAAATAATAAGTGCACTTTAATTACCCGGATGATGCACTCAGCATCATTTATGGGTCTCGGCTTATTTATGGGTCTCATTGTAATATAATGTTGTGTCTTATTGATTATTGTCACTGTTCCAGTGTATTGCACATTGTATGAGACACTATTGCAGTACAGTTATTTAAATAGTGACACACTGGTGTTTTGTGTGTTTAGAAATGTACAATATTCAGTGAATATTTGATTACTGTTCCTTTTTTTGTGCTACATTTACATTTGAACAATAAATCATCTGCTAGCTACAGTCATGGCCGTTCTCTTACTAAATACTGACAAGTAGTGGACAAAATCAATAATGAAATGCATAGGTCAGTATAACTACATTGCAGACAAAGAGTTTGGATAGCTAGCTTGGTAGTAGGGAGCCCATCCTCATATTTTTTCATTTTTCCATACGTCATATGCAACAGGGAAAAAAAAGAGTAGAAAGAAGGAAGGGGCTCGATGGTTTCGACCGTTCTTCGAAACCATATTTATATTGAAGCTTGGGAAAGTGTAAACAGTTCTTCTGTTTGTTTCTTGATTTTTTGTTGTATCCTGACAAACAAAAAGTAAACAAGTTTGTGGTTTTACGCGTCAAACCCTTTGTGCCGAGTCCTTATAGAAATGGTGGAGAACTGGATGGAATAGATCGCCAATATTACAACGTAAAAATTAAGTGAGTTTTTCTTTAAAAACCCTTTAAGACCTGCCATAGAACAATTCCGCCAGGGTGTATCTTAGTATTTTTACATGCTGTGATGTCATTCTTTTGAGTATTTTCAAATGCCATATATCAATAAAATCCTTACATCCCCAACTTTAAGTTTATGTTTGTCATGAATCCATATTAACTAGTTAAATTGCTTAAAAGTGCAATAAACCACAAAAGAATTGAAAATCGCTTAGTTTTTATTTTAGTTTTTACTATCTACAGAAATAACACAAATGTAAACCTCAAACTTGTCAATGTAAAAAACATGCATAAAACCCTTTGAAACTATATACAACTGATTTGGACTAATTACATCGATTCGTTGTGAGATACACTTATTTTTATAAACAATGTAGACAGAACAATTTGATTGATAAACAAAAGAATCCCTCTATAAATTACCCCAGATGAGTGGTGAGGGTTCTGAGGGCTTCAGTGTTCAAAACGACATCAATGTATGTAAAATGATAAGCACGATTCAGCAATACAGCAAAAAATTTAAGTATAAAATGTATAAAAGCTTGATGTTTTAGGCATAAAAGTGAAACGATAAGAGTAAGGCGGATTATTCTGTTTGTTGTTTATATATACTCAAAGCAAAGCATTGTTTATGAGCATATAATACTCAAAAGCAAAGCATTTATAAAGAATATACTAGCATGTCTTGGAATGGATCTAATCCTTCACAAAAGTCAGCTTCGTCTTTACTGGTAATAGAATCTGGAGCAGATGATGAGTCGGAGAACTCCTTGTAGTTTGACGCGAGTAATAACTCCAAAACATCGAACTATTTTTTTGCTTGTTGTGCGGTCATGACTCCATGCCAGTGTGTGTGTGTGTGATATTGTGCCTGTATGTGTAAATGTGGATGTGTGTGTGTTGTGTGCTTGTGTGTGAAAGAAATTATGATGTTCCGATACGGATAAAGAGAAACCGCGACGAGCATAGCGCGCACACATACATAGAAAAGCGCATGCATATTACGTATATCAAACAGCGCGCTGAGTGACAGCTAGGTCTTGCTGCTCGCAGTCACGACATTCCGGCTGACCACGCGAGACAAACCTGATAGGTTCACAGTGCACACGAGGTAATTACGTCACATACATAACAACCAATAACAACCTTTATAAAACACATTTGCAAAGGCGTGCAATCTATTGAAGTGTTTTTTTGCTGTGAACATTTTAGGCTATTTGTGTAAACTCATTAAAGAATGAAAACATTGCAACAGGAGGCTGTTTTGGGCTTGATCTGAAAGTATAACATCTCTGATTTCATATGCAAAAAAAATCATTGCTCTACCTATATGCTTTCGGTTTTTATTGGCTTTTAAACAGAGGCACGCAAGGTCTTAGAGGGTTAAAACAAGTTAAATATTTTGCCAATGGGGCAAGCAACATAATCTTGTTATTCTTTTTGACGTAAGCTTATTTTCCTTATCCCATTGGCAGATTATTTAGCTTGATTTGAGTAAAAACTCACTTAATTCATACAAATTAGTTCTTAAAACAACATAATATTTTAAGCTTGTCTAAAAAAATGCTTCTTGATTTAAGTATTTTAAGATATTTGGACAAGAAACAAGACAAAAACTCGAAGAAAAGCATTTTGCAGCGTAATAGATAGAGTCAATGGGAAAATAGCCAAAAACAGAGGCATTTCCCCCACCTTCGGTCCTCACCAGATTCAACAACAGACAGCCACAAATACAACAAACAGAAAAAAAAAGGAGAATACTTCCACCCTTCCCCCATCTGCGCAGAGAGACACACACGCACGCACATGCACACAGACCCCATGAGCAACACGGAAAAGGGGTCATGAGAGGAAAATGTGGTCTCATATATTACGCATGCATGCCAGTACAACAGTAACGCCGGTAATGTCAGTCTGACCTAAAATCACATCTCCTCTGCAATGAAAAAAATAAAATAAGAATGCACACAGACCAATAATAATACATACTACTACTTAATTAGTGATAATTATCATTGCAGATTGAATAAACTACGTATTCGGGCAGATTTGACGAATGAGAAAGCATACAGAGATGAATGTTCATCCATGCGCTTACGTGCTGAATACAGATCCCCCTTTAAACATTGTACAGCATCCCCATCTACAGGTCATCCGAACAGCAACAGTGTCGGATGCATGCTGTCCAGCGCCACAGTGCTATTGGGTGTCTGCTCACACATGCCAAAAAAAGAGCTCGTACGCCTATGGCATTTTTTAAAGCTATTGTTATAAAATATTGATGGGAATGTTAAGATCGTGTGACTGTCACCTGTCTGAATGCATAACATATGCCTTAGCTAGCAAAGCATGTATCATACATTGCAAAAACAATGTGTTCCTTTCTTTTTCTTAAGATTTTTGGTCTTGTTTCTAGTACAAATATCTAAAAAATTTTAAATCAAGAAGCATTTTCTGGACAAACAAAATATATTGTCTTGTTTTAAGAAATAATATGCCAAAATTAAGTGAGTGTTTCCTTAAAATGAGCAAAATAATCTGTCAATGGGGTAAGCAAAATATATATATTTCCTTTCGGCTTAAGGTTATTTTGCTTACCCTATTAGCACATTATTTGGCTTGTTTCAAGGAAACAATCGCTTAATTTTGACACAATATTTCTCAAAACTAAACGATATGTTTTGCTTGTCTAGAAAACACGTCTTGATTTAAGAATTTTTT
>CAIGQQ010003715.1:295392-322175 GCA_903798035.1 Danio albolineatus
CAATTTCTGTTTAACAGAGAGAAGAGTTTTTCAACACATTTCTAAACCCAATAGCTTTAATAACTCATTTCTAATCACTGATTTATTTTATCTTTGTCATGATGACAGCACAAAATATATTTGACTAGATATTTTTCAAGACACTTCTATACAGCTTAAAGGGACAATTAAAAACAATTTTGACCATTAAAATGGTTTTTAAAAAAAATTCAAAACTGCTTTTATTCTTGCCAAAATAAAACAAATTAGACTTTCTCCAGAAGATAAAAATATTATCAGACATACTGTTAAAATGTCCTTGCTCTGTTAAACATCATTTGGGAAATATTTAAAATCAAATATGGGCTAATAATTCTGACTTCAACTGTACACAAATGAAACTGTATTAAATAAAAAAATAAATCTTTGCAACCTTATCTAAAATAAAATTACTATTCAGTTAAAACATCACTAAATAACTTTAAAATGTTGTATCATAATATACTGTTAAATTATATTGTTTTTTTTATCCAATTTTTTGTTGTATTTTGACACTCCTGTTATTCAGCGATGTTTAAACTTTACAGTCATTTTATTATTTAGATAGGATTGCAAAGATATATTGTTCATTTGATATTAAGCCTTTAATTGTCATTTATAAGGGATTTATAAAGCATGAATAGTCCTCACTTTAGATTAGGTCACAAAACTGCAGGAAATTGAGTTAATAAAGCATTTACTACCATATATAGTAACCATTAATATATGCCTGAATAATAAAATATATAAATGTTGGTTTTAATCGTTTATTAATCGT
Source organism: Danio albolineatus (assembly GCA_903798035.1). Classification (NCBI taxonomy): domain Eukaryota; kingdom Metazoa; phylum Chordata; class Actinopteri; order Cypriniformes; family Danionidae; genus Danio; species Danio albolineatus. Next base: position 296,189 of record CAIGQQ010003715.1, read on the forward strand.
TTACTAACTCATTCTGAATGATCTTAAAAACCATCAACTACTCTTAAATACAAATGGTTTGTAAATAATGCGATACTTAATTTAGTAATGAAAAATAAATCCTTAACAAACTATGAAAACACAATTATTAAGCACATTATAAATTATAAAAGTCAAGAATAGAGCATTTGTAGCTGCAGGAATTAACTGCTTACAAATGTTTATTATTGCAGAGTTAATGCTTAACAAATAATGAATTCAGTATTTGCTAATGCTTAATAGATGATTCATAGTGTGTAGTTATTATAAAGTGCTACCAGAGTTTTATTAGGGAGACCAAACAGAAGTGAATTACAGTAGTCTAATCGGGATGTGACTAAATTATGAACAAGAATGGCAGTTGACTGAGGTGTGAGGGAAGGACGTAAACGATTTATTAAGGTGGAAATAAGCAGACCGGGTGACATTATGAACATGTGCAGTGAATGAAAGGGTGCTATCGAAGATGACCCCCAGACTCTTGACCTGTATGGAGGGAAAACTTATGTGTTTTGTTTAAAGTGGATCGCGTACCTATGAGGAGAAGTTCGGTTTTATTGTCATTTAATTTCAGGAAGTTTGAGGTGAACCAGGATTTGATGTCTGAAAAGCAGTTAGTAAGGGATGAAGGTAGGAGTTTGAGGTTGGGTTTGGTGGATAGGTAGAGCTGGGTGTCATCTGCATAGCAATGAAAATGGATTTGGTGATGCTATCATGTCAAGACAGATCAAAATGTGCGAGGAAAGTTTCCAACACCTCCCTGAATCTATGTCATGAAGAATTAAGGCACTAACAAGGTGTAACTTATAAATCAGTCAATGAGTGCGCATAAAAGACTTTACAAACTAACAACTGACTTCAAAAGAAAAGTAAACTTTCTCAGGGCTATACGAACTCTATTTATCACCGAATAACAAAATGTTTCGGCTTGTTCGCAAGAAAAGTACATTTCTGATTCCCAATTCGGAGTTCTGCCTGTGTCACTGTATTGGCCTGAGGTTCTGACAGTAGCTGTCAGCCCACGCTTGAAATAGGCAGAGAAGGATGAATCTCAGATTCTTCACGCCTGTAAATGAAACGCTGGAAGAGGTGACATAATCAACACCTATGCGCTTCAACCGTTCAAGACTGCCAGATCTGTCACTATTTTGGGAGAGCCGGCAACCAGGCTTCCCGCTTTCTAAAGCATGAGCTACACCGAGGCGCACAGCTAATCACATGACGGCTAGAGAGGCGTCAACAGGTACTCATATGATCTCCTTGCAGAGCCAGGTGTGAATGTCATCAGTCAGGACACCAACACAATGAATTCATTCTGAGAGCGGATGGGAAAATACAGCCCCTGCTGCTTTACTGTATTTTTGGTGAGCTTTCCAAAGAAGTGATGTGGATGATGAAATTAAATAGATAGGCTTACAATCCGTGAATGATATATATTTGGAAAAGGACATTATTATATAAAGCATATAGCACTTATGATGAGTATTATGTAAAACAAAAAAAGATAGGAAAGTGTGTTTTATAGCTATACTGTTATAGCACACTTATGGATGTTGTGCATGATAAAAATAAACAGATTTTAACACGTCTTTTTTTACCATCACCACCACCAGTGTTGTGCTAGGAGTTTCTCCAAGAGTTTCAACTTTTACATGCTCCCACTGAGCATAAAAATGAGAAAGAAACAAATCTCCTACCACAACTATGCTGATGACACTCAGGCCCCGTTTACACTAGTGCGTTTTCGTTTTAAAATGCATAAGTTTTGCTACGGTTACGGCATCCACACTACGCCGGAGTTTTTGTGCCCCGAAAACGGAGTGTTTTGGAAACGCTGGAGAGGCCGTTTTCATTCTAAAACGCTGCTGCTCCGTCTCAGTGTGGATGGGTGAAAACGGAGACGTCTGAAAACGGAGGCGTGGGTGCTGAGATTGGCTACTTGATTGGGGCTTTTGGGTCATTGCGTATCCTTCCCTTATTAGTCAAGCCCCTATCACATGACTATAACGCCACCGGAAGACGGCAGACCAGCCTTCACTGTAAACACTGTATTTTCGATAGCCATGGATGTTTTATATTCATTTGTTACTTTAAGTAACAACTCGACCTCGTCGTCTGTCCTCAAAAAGACCTCTCTTGCTTTCTTTACCATTGCGTTCATCGTTCAACCAGCGTTTGTTAACTAACAATAACCAAATGCCGAGCGAGACACGTACTTGAACGCGCATGCCCAGAGTGTGCTAATGGTCACGTGATATACGTTTCTGATGGAGTAGTGTAGACGGAGATATGTTCAGAAACGCTGGGTGAAACGCTAGTTTGGACGCAGATCATTGTCATGCTAAAACGCCATTTTAAACCTAAAACGCACTAGTGTAAACGGGGCCTCAAATCCACATAGCCTTACTGCCTAATGCCTAATGCCCCATTGGCACCCTCTGCCAATGCACTGATGAAATTAACAGTTGCCAGACCTTTCTTCAGTTAAAGGAAGAGAAAACTGAAGCCATTAAATTTGGAAACGGAGATGAGGTTCTCAAGGTGAACGGTTACCTTGGCTCTAAGGGTCAAACAACAAAAAATAAGGTCAAGAATCTTGGAGTGACTCTGGAGTCAGATATGAGTTCCAGTACTCATGTCAAAGCAGTAAGTAAATCAGCATTCTATCATCTCAAAAACATCCAACACAGGCTCATTGTGAAAACGGAGTCCCACATGCGTTTCTAAAGACCGCACATTACGTGGTCAGAAGTACGTATGGCTGCGTTTTTATTTTTTAAACGAACGATACCGGGCGGCGTGACGCCAATTACCAGCCGACCGGTTGCCTCCGTGTGGACGACTTTCCCACTGGAACCGCTTTGTCCCGTTAGCTTGCTGTGTTTGTCGGCGGACTTGAGACGCAGAGAGGAGTTGATTACGACGGCGGGGTTCGAGTCCGGTGAGGATAAAATAAAATAAACCAGCAAATAACAGGGTGAGAATGCGGTAAAATCTGAAAACGTGGTAAAAACGAGACGAGGACTTTTATTTTTTTCTGGATTGCTTTTTTGAAAGCTGTTGGTTGGGTTTAGGGAAGCGGGTTGGTGGGTCAATCGATAACATTTTGGTTGGGTTTAGGTAGTGTGTGGGTGGGTCAATCGATAAAATTTTGGTTGGGTTCAGAAAAAGGAGGAGGGTGGGTCAGTCGATTGGTCGGTCAGTCAGTCAGTCAGTCAGTCAAATAGTCAGTCGACAGCAGCCTCTGGTGGGTTTACGCATGAACAGCAGGCGTGAACGGCACTCGCGAGAGACATTTGAGATCTCAAAAAGCGTACGCAGCGGCCTCTCGTGGATTCGCGAAAACAAAAAGTGCAAAAAGACGTACCTCCCAGGACGTATTCCGCGGCCTCCAGAAACGTACTTAGGACTACATTCTCAGAATGAGCCTGGGTTGTAAACATCACAAGAATTGGATGCTTTCTTTCCAAGAGAAACTTCTTCATGCTTTTATCAGCAGCAGGATGGATTACCCTGACGGCCTCCTCACTGGCTTCCAAAAAGACAGTCAGACAGTTGCAGCTCATCCAGAACCCTGTGGCCAGGATTCTGACCAGAACCAGAAAACCAGAGCACATTACACCTGTCCTCAGGTCTCTACACTGGCTCCCAGTTACATTCAGAACAGATTTTAAAGTATTACTACTTGTCTGTAAATCACTAAACAGCCTAGGAGCTCAATACATTACAGATATGCTCACTGAATACAAACCTAATAGATCACTCAGATCTTTGGGATTATATAAACTAGAAATTCCATGAGTTCAGTCAAAGCAGGGTGAATCTGCTTTCAGCTATTACGCCCCTCGCTGCTGGAATCAGCTTCCAGAAATGATCAGATGTGCTCCAACATTAGGCACATTCAAGTCAAGACTGAAAACACATCTGTTTAGCTGTGCCTTTACTGAATGAGCACTGCGCTACTTCCGACAGGTCGCACTATTGTGTCTTTATTAGTGCTGTCAAATGAATTATTGAGTTCAAACTAAGTTTGTACACATGGATGTATTGAAAAAATGTTTATTACATGCCATCTTTTCTTCCGTTTTTTCAGCCAGTTTCTTAAACTATCCCCAGTTTATGTTTAAAAATATTTGGAAGTCTATAAAAGCTTTGCGGCATTTGTTATTTTGGCCAATTTAAACAATTATAAACAACATAAAACAGAAACAATTTGATGTTCTGATAGAGATTCCTATGCAGAAGATCCACTTCCTGCTCTCCATCTGAATTTCGAGCCTCATCAGTGACGTCATGTAAAAACAACCTATAAAAAAACAACCACTTCACAGGACTTTTAAAGTGTAAAGTGGGAGGCGTTTCAGCGCTGAAATGTTTGTCAGCCCTTACCACAGAGTTACCACCATGGAGATCTCCATAGTTCTGAACGCTGATCTCTGGATTCTCTGTCCCCAACCGTATGACTGTCTCTTTCTGTTGGTTCAGGCTATGACAGAGTCTACGGCGAGCTGTCACACTGGAGTGGCTCATCTCAGCATGGGCTTGTCTCATCAACCTCCAGCGGCTCGAAGTGCACCTCTAGACATGCCACTGAACTGCAAAGCCAAGCTTGTGCTGGAGATAGACAATCTGAGGGCTATTTCAGTCGAGACTGAGAGCCAGCCGCTGTCAGCTCAAGCTTAAAAGCCAGCAATCACGCAATAGATTGGAGAAAGGAGAACACAACTGTTTCTGTTTTCATGGCTTGTTCTGTCTTTAGTATGGTATCTACATAATGATATATTGATCGAACTGTTTCTGTTCATGTTAAGCATGAATTCTAACCCAGGCTCATTCTGAAAAGGAGGTAATTTTTTTGCGGATCCACCAGAGGCCGCTGTGTATGCTTTTTCAATCTCAAATTTCTCTCAAGAGTGTCATTCGCACCTGCTGTTCTCGCGTAAATCCACCAGAGGCTGCTGTCGACTGGTGATTGACTGACAGACTGAGCGATCGACTGACCCACCCTCCTCCTAAACCCAACCGATATTGTTTTCAAAAGCAGCTACTAACTCACCCACCCACTTTCCTAAACCCAACGAACTGTATCTTTTTTCACACAGTGATACTTGTAAATATTTGGAAAATTTCTGGAAAGACTTTACCGGTTAATTCAAAGCGGTGTTCACACAGGCGAGGACGTTCTGGAATTTTTCTGGAAAAGACTATCCGCTTGTTAAGTCGTGACCATAGACTGTAAAAAATATGGACGTAGTATCCGTAACGTCACCCATAGGTTTCTGATGAACCCAAAAGGAGCTACTAGTAGGCGTGGCCAACCGTCGCTGTTTTGTTCGCGCGTCATCGCACCAACCGAGGCATACCAAACAAGGTAAAAGAGGCGGAGCGTGGGCGGAGCGTGAGCTGAGCTACAGGACGCATGCTGGCATTTAGCTAAGAGCTTTCTTATGGGAGAAACACATAATATTTCATTACCTGCGACTCGTTTGTGTTCTGACCACACGTGCTTGGTTGTACACTATATCAATAAAGTGTTTAGTCTGTTGAAAACTGTTGTAATACATCAAGCCACTTAACATCGTTCTTATGACGTTTTTCAACAGGAAGAAAGTGCGGATTACATCCAAATACATCAGATATAGTCTGTGTTAGTAAATGCAGGGCTATTTAGGAAATCCAGGCAGAACACTGTATGACAATGCTTCAGATGACGATTTTATAGACTACAGCTGATCAATCTGTCAGATTCTGGAGTGCATTAGAGTTCTGAAGAACATTATAAATCATAAATTATTCTAAATAAAACAATTACATTTATAGAGATGGTATAAGTATATAATTTCACTCACCTGGGAAACGGAGGCCACGTGAATGGTTTGTGAGCACAATTATGTGCACACAGCATGCCATATTATCTGATAATTGCAGGAAATAATTCCAAAAGGCGACTGACTGTGTAAAGCCACATAAAACAACACAAAAATACGATGAATATGCCGGGATCCGCGACTAATCAGCCGGTATCAGCTGAGGTGACGTGACGGCGACCAGCGGGACTAGCTGTCACTCAAGTGGCCACGCCCTTAATTATGCAAACCTAATTTAGCTTAATATAAAGGAAACGAATGAGTTATAAAAAAATGCACCCCCCTCACAGTTGTCATGAAAGGTAATATAAGCTATATGAACCAAAATCGTTCTTTGTACCAGGCTGTAAACACCTTTTTTTCTGCTGTACAGTTGGCCATTTCACCAGTGGGCTCATTAGAGATTTGCTCTATTATGGAGCCAGGACTAGCGGAATTTTCGATGAATTGCAGTTTTAGTTACTTCCGTATTGGCTTCCCGAGGGAGAGCGGGAGGTTGCCGCTTGGTCGTGACGTATCGGTGATGTATGGAACACTCTTTCCGGGTCCTGATGTGAATTGAGAAAATATTTGTTTTTGGCCTCAAATCACACATTAAAGTGAATTTTATATAAAACCATAGTGTACACATCAGTCTTGCTGCACCATAAACACCAATATTTTAACAATTTATAAAAAATTTATCACTTTTTGGCCATCAGATATTAAGGCATGGATATATATATATATGTATATATATATATATATATATATATATAGTATTGCATCGCTTTGTAAACGTTTATTATTACCAGTTGATGAGTCTCCCCATACAGTTTGCTATATCGCTTGGACCCAGAAGCCGCTTTGCGTGACGACACAATTAACAAGACGATTCACACGTCCATTCCAAAATACCGGTAAATTCTGACATCATTAACCAGAAATGAGCTCTAAATGGCTGTGCTTGTATTTTTTAAACATAGTAGGGGTCTGGCTTTTGTTGATGGCTTCACTTTTATTTAAAGCTTTAAGCGTTCATGCAGCTGCTTTGTCCCAGAGACATCCAAAGGCTGAAGCGCGAACCGCAGCTAAACGTTTACACATTTGACTGCATTACAAATTCTGTGCATGGATAAGTATTGTGAACAGTTTCGCATGTCGAGATGTACATAATGTGTGCGTGTGCTGGCGCTCACTGGAGCACTTCAACTGCACACATGTCAAGCAACTGAATCAGAGCTTAAAGGTAAACAAACAGCGGTTTATCACAAGCATTTTATCAATAATGTTTTACACATCAGGCATTAAGAAGGAACATAGAAAAGTTATCTGACTAACACCTAGCAGCTAAATAGGTCTGGAAAAATATTCAAAGGTTTTTATTTTCATAAACAGTGCAGATGTGAATGCGTCTGAATGTACATTAAAATAATTGATCGACCATAATTGATTAAAACGTGAAATGATTAATATTTTGATGGATAAAGCAAGAAGTGAAACGCATTGGCAAATAAATGTAAAATAATAATACTGACTGTAGTGTAGGCTAAAATTAGGCTTTTTAATGGGCTTTAAACAGACATTTAGGGTGCTTTCACACTTGGTTCAATTGCCTGGACTGTACCCAAGTTCGATTGTCCCCCCTTGCCACCTGCTTGGTTGGGTTCGTGTTCACACTGTCTTTTTTCCTTCTGAACCCCGGTACACTTGCGTCATCAAGCCGATGTTTTGTGTACGTCTGTTGCCAGGCGACGGAAACGAAAGCAAAGCGCCAAAAGGGAGAGACATCCACACATCCCGGTTGTTTCGCTTTTACCGAACCTTTTGGTTTAGAACATACAGAAAACGGCTCGCGCCTGTCTGCCGCAAACATATTATACACGTTCAGAACATCACGCGATGTTCAAAGCTGGTTTTGGAGGAGACAAGAAGACATTATCACTGTGTTTGCTCTGTCTCAGTCGCGCTTGTCAGCGCGTGATACTCAGACAGACACACACACACACGAATGAACGTTATAAAAACTATAGTTGGCTGTACTGTTGATGGTTCACTTCCGGCTTTTGGTACTATTGCATTCATACTACAAGTGAACCGTACCAGAGTTCACATGAACCGTACCCCAGACCACCTCTTTCAGGCGGACTAGGGTACGGTTCACGGGTGCGCAACCTAGTTCCGAAGACGTGTTCACACTAGCTAAACGTACCGTACCCGTATCTGTTACAAATATTTGTCTGTGTTGTCTATGCATATTTTATGTCTCATGTTGTATATAATTTATTTGAATGTTATACATCTTCCCAGTAAATGTGTCTTGTAATTTGGAGTACCGTCCTTTTCAATTTCTCTTAATATTGTGGTGTTTTGAGTCACCAGTTCCTTGTCTATAAACATTCTATACACTACTACTCAGGCCATGTTTACACATTCACTGGTAATTTTATAAGCTGAGATTTCCAACCCAGGCTCACTATTGATATGTACCCCTGTATATATTTCTGGAGAGTGTGAAATACATCTCAGGAGGTAATTTTTCATTATCAGTTTTTGTTTTCGCGAATCCATCAGAGGCTGCTGTGTACGCTTTTTGAGATCTTAAATTTCTCTTGTGCCATTTGCACCTGCTGTTCTCGAGTAAATCCACCAGAGGCTGTTGTCGACTGTCTGACTGACTGACCAATAGATCCAGCACCCCCTTCCCTAAACCAAACCAATAGTGTTTTCAAAAGCACAAATTGACCCGCCCACCGTCTTCCCTAAACCCAACCGACAGTGTTTTTAAAAGCATTTCAGAAAAATAAAAGCCCTCGCGGCTGCCTGATTTTTTTTTACCACATTATCAGATCTCACCACGTTATCACCCTGTAATTTGCTTGTTTATTTTAGTTTTTGCCTTTTGTTTTACCTGGTTTCAGGAACCATTCTTCGCTGGACTCAAACCCAGTCGTCACGAACAACACCATGGAGAGTAATTATTAGCAGAATTTGTGTTTTTTCAGCTAACTTATCCACTAAAATATCTATTTTCCTTGGTTTAACTGGGCTTCTATTTTACTTTCTATTTGTACAGCACTTTGGTCAGTTTTACAGCTGTTTTAAATGTTCTAGACACAACATATCAACAACTAACACACTCTAATACTGTCTCCTGCATTTTCATTTTGTCGTCTCTCTCCTTTTCAAGTTAAACCTATGACAAATCTACAAATCGGCCTGTTTCAGACTGGCCTCCGTTACACTCAACCCCCTAAACCACACTCACATCCCGGACGAGCCCCCATGTGTAACCCACTGGTTCTACTGTACTCAAACTTTTGTTATTAGAACATCTTTAGAGATCAGAGTAGGGAGGTTTACCTGCATAGCACTTGGCTAGCTGGCCTCTATTACACTCACCCCCCGAAACCTCATTCACATCCCGGACGAGCCCCCACATGTAACCCACTGGTTCTACTGTACTCAACCCAGTCTGAACTGGGTTCGAACTGGTGATTCTTTGCATGGGAGTCGGTTGCTCTAACAAGGAGGCTAAAGACCATGGCCTCTAACTTCTGTCATTAACCTCTGACCTCTCACGTTTGTTGCTAGAGCACCTTTTACGTTCAGAGGAGTGAGGTTTATCTGCATAGCACTTTGCTAGCTGGCCTTCGTTACATTTATATTATACATTTTTTAACCAGTAATATTTAAGATATAGATCAGAGATCAGAGAAAATGGCTGATACCCCATCCTGTTTTGATATCCTTCAGGGATCAATCGTTAATTCCTCCCTAAACCCCCTGTAATTTGCACCCTGATTATAACCAAAAGTCCCTTTTGACCTTGTCCCTGTGAGAAAAAGGTGAAGTGAAAAAATTAAGAAAATGATACTTGCATTTTTTATCCTTATCCTTATGTCTATGTGAACTCTCCATCATTCCAGAAAAACCAAAGTGTGTGTGTGTGTATGTGTGTGTGTCTCTACTGTATCTTAGACACAAAAAATAAGCTCTTATGGCAGACAGGCAGACAGCGGTCTCCCACCTGGCTGTTCGTCTGCTTGTTGTCACGCTCGTATCACTCAACATCAAGCTTGACTGGCCTCTCCTTGAACGCTGTGACCACTTGGCTAAATGCCACAGTGCCTTTCTTTTGCCATGCTGTGTCTGGCCTGGACCCAGTGGCTTTGCATGTTCTTTCTTTTATCTCTTTCTTGCTGTCAGCACTCAACTGACTAGAGATAAAAAAAAACATATGGCAGAACTGAACTTGTTTTAAATGAATAAACTTCACACTGAGATTGGTGAATTCTTCTGTTTTCTTGTCTAATCTGTAGGAGGCGCACTATTTTCCTCTCCACATGCACCTGACACTTTCTTTTAAACACTGTGCACTGGTAAATGTGAGTGGGCCTCAAATACTGTATATGTATGTTGTAAACAAACACAAATCATTCATTCATTCATGTTTCTTCCGATTAGTCCCTTATTTATCAGGGATCACAACCGTGCAATGAACCACCAACTATTCCAGCATATGTTTTACATGGTGGATGCCATGCAACCCAGTTCTGGGAAACATCAATACACTTTCACATTCACATACTCATACACCAATTTAGTTCATCCAATTTACTTATAGCGTATGTGTTTGGACTGTGGGGGAAACCTGAGCACCCGGAGGAAACCCACGCTAACAAGTGAAGAACATGCAAACTCCACACAGAAATGCCAAATGGCCCAGATGGGACTCGAACTAACAACCTTCTTGCTGTGAGGTGAGTCACCGTGCCACCCTGTTAATGTTGTTTGTTGTTTAAAATATCTTTATCTTTGCTTTTAACATCACCCAAAACTACACTTTAATTGTATTACTGTAATAATAATGACTATGTCTGGCATTAGCCAGATTTATATATAATGCATTTTAATTAATAATATGTCCATTGATCAGGGGCGTAGCAACCGGGGGGTTGGGGGGATACGTCCCCCTCACTTTTAGAGACAGACAATTTAGAAACAGCTGATTAATAATTATACAAATGTAAACTTTTGGTCGGCTCGATAAATGTGATGAGTGTGGGCAGTGCTAAGAGCTACGAGCCCAATGGAGTGAGTGTTTACAAGAGTCAAGTCCCCCTTCAGATGGAAACTTTTGTTTTGTGTTTACCTTATGATTAAAGTTGTTGCACGTCTGCTGGTTCCCGCCTCTGAATGAGCGAGTTTTAGCTACTAGAACATTCAAGAGTTCACACTTAGATAATGCTTGAGTATGATAGCATGTTTGGCATGCTGTCCCGGGAGAGAACCCTGAGCTCGGAGATAGATGAACCCAAGGTTCCCGCCTGGTCAATGAGCATTAGGAGGGATAGGAGATCAGGTGTTTCTCGAGTGCCCCATTTGTACTATGACAAATATGTGGTTCTGATTGATTCAGTATGAATGTGTTAAGTGCTTGTGACTGTTGTTACAATTTGTTTATGTGCATGTTTTTACACTGTGGGAGGAAACCGGAGAACCTGGGGAAAACCCACGGGAACATGGGGAGAACATGCAAACTCCGCGCAGGGAGTGCCGGCTGGCTCAATTAGAACTTAAGTCTGTGGCCCTCCTACTGCGAGGCAGCGGTGCTAGCCGCTGAGCCGCCATGTTGCCTGATCATGGAAAGACAGAGAAGTGAAGGATAGAGGGGAGGGGGGGGGTATATATAGAAGTTATATATATATATATATATATATATAGTAGGATATATATAGTAGTTTTAGGATGATCTGATAGGCTAGCTAATGATTGCTGATAGGGATCAGCTGTAGTCGATCATATCACGTGCTCCTCTCGAAATTAGTTTGTGAAACTTCACTTAAGGTAGCAGTTAGAAAAAAAACAATACAACCGCAAAGAAACTTGACACAGAGGAACATAAAAGCCTACTGCCAGCTAGCGCGTTATTGCAGAGCAACACAAACAGCATGCAGAAGTATAAATGCGATCACTCGACGCAGAAGTATAAACCAGCCTTTAGTCAACTAACGTTACTCTACAAGTACTGATACACAACAATGACTGTGGATTGAGGTGAAGTTGGTTTTATATTTGCACGTTCCTTCATTTTAACGATGTGATGAAATCGCATTTTGACTCAACTTCAAAAGAAGATGACCACTATTTGACTATGAACAGTGTTGTACTTTGATCAACACAGGCTCATTGTAATAACGTACCCCGTATACATTATACATAGGCGGGGTTAATCTGTGCTTTTAAAAACAATATTGCTTGGGTTGAGTGAAGGGGGTGAGTGGGTGTATCGTTCGGTTCATCAGTCAGTTAGTTGACAGCAACCTCTGGTGAATTTACGTGAGAACAGCAGGCACTTGCTAGAGAAATTTGAGATCTGAAAAAGCGTACACAATGGCTTCGTAAAAACAAAACGGCAAAAAAACATACCTCCTGAGACGTATTTCACAATCTCCAGAAATGTACATAGGGGTACATATCCATAATGAACCTGGTTTGACTTTAACAGTCATTGGCTGCTAATATGATTTCTCTATTTGCAATTTTCTGTAATGATCTTATTAAGGAGAAAGTCTGAATGTGCGAAAATAAAATTAACTTTACCTCAATAAATGTTGGAATGTCCATGGAAAAGGCATATAGTAAGAAATAATACACCGTTTTCCATCACCATATAGTCAGAAAACCTCTGCCTGCAGTGTCTGCTAATGAGGTAATGATCTGAATAAGATGTGTTTGGTTAAGGAGACATGGATAATGACTTGACATATACCCCCAACACTTTTACCACATTTCTATACTCTTTCCCTACTATAAATTGTTAATCACAAACAGCCCAACATGGTAACGTTGAATAATTTCTTTCACTAAGACTGGCTCTGTTCTCATTTTCTTTTCTGTTTCCTCCACACTTAAATGGCAAAGGGTGAAATGCCCCCTAGTGTGCATTAAGTACCAGCCTGTCAGAGATTAGTGCTCGCCTCAGCTAGGCGCTAGCTACGGTCAGAACTTGTTTGCATAGCTGTTCAGATTTTGAACACTAAAGTGTTTTGACCGAGGTTAAAGCAATACATTTAAACTATTTTTAGGCCTGCTTGAGCTTGATTAATTTAAGACATCTTCACTACGGTTCCATTCAAAACACATCTTATAGTTTGTTTGAATAAAGTATTACGCAAATTCCATATATTAGTGCTGGATGATGATGGATAAACTGACATTTAAATATTTTCTCTCACTGTTGACTACCAGACGGCTTAAACGGCTCTTTTTGTAAAGAATTCAGAATTTCAGATTCAGAAATAAACAGTGCAAAATTCATCAAAAATAAATAAATAAAGTGTTACCAAAAATATATATATAAGATCATTTTTGTGGTTCATGGTCACAAATGAACCCGATGATGAAAAATAAATAAATAAAGATTAAGCGCTCAAGGGGAACGATGCTTTAAAGGGGTAGTAATTACCACCCTTTCACAGGAGGACTATAATCACGTTTAAGCCTCCTCTGCCACTATGGTGCATCTTCAGAGAGTGGAAACTGATGAAGGTCAAGAGTTTAGCGGGTTAGACAAAGGCTCATTCAGAAGGAGCTTTATTTATGAGGAGCCCTGCTAGATAACATAAACAAGAGAGACTTTGAAAGTGTTAACACTAACAGGTGATTTCCTATATATTAAAGGTGCAGTAGGTGATTGTCTTCTGAAACATGTTTTGTTGTGCTGGTTGAAAGTTTCTTCACATTCCAATAGTACTGATTAAAGTAAACGATCTAAATGTGTTTATATGTATTCTTATATTCTGGATAAGGCATAAAACAAAAACAAAAATCATCCATTTAAATGTTGACAGGCCGATAATTCCCATAACTTTGATAAGTAGCCCAAACTGTCTGTCAGTAAATGTAGATTTGTACAAATGCACACTTCTGTTCACGAAGATCCGCCAATGCTCGTTCATGCAGGCCGTGACTATGTGGACACGAGTGACAGCTGTAAAAACAAGTGCTGAATCAAAACTTTTTCAAATCCTAAATCAATATTGGAGTTAGTTTTGCACGCTGGAGGAAGGACGACAACATGGCTGAAGTATTTCTCTTAGACAGGTAATGTTATGTTTTAAAAATATTTTAGTCACGCAGAGCTGATGTAGATTGTGTTGTTTTGAATGGGTTATATGCACAGAAGTGTTGTTCAGCCACTGAAACCTTTCGGCGAACGATTGATGTGACTATTTTCAGTTTCCTAAGGGATCATTAACAGCATCGATAATGAAGATTTTTATTTAGTTTAACTACACTGTAGAAAAAATCCATAATTTTATATTAAATTCTAAATATACCGTAAAATAACAAATATTAAATTACAGAAATAAACAGTAAAATAACAAATATTAAATTACAGAAATATACCGTAAAATAACAGATATTAAATTACAGAAATATACAGTACAATAACGGATATTAAATTAAAGAAATATACAGTAAAATAACAGATATTAAATTAAAGAAATATACAGTAAAATAACGGATATTAAATTACAGAAATAAACAGTAAAGTAACAGATATTAAATTACAGAAATATACAGTAAAATAATGGATAATAAATTACAGAAATAAATAGTAAAATAACAGATTTTAAATTACAGAAATATACTGTAAAATAACGGATATTAAATTACAGAAATTTACCGCAAAATAAAGGATATTAAATTACAGAAATATACTGTAAAATAAAGGATATTAAATTACAGAAATATACTGTAAAATAAAGGATATTAAATTACAGAAATTTACCCCAAAATAATGGATATTAAATTACAGAAATTTACCCTAAAATAACGGATATTAAATTACAGAAATATACTGTAAAAATGGATATTAAATTACAGAAATTTACTGTAAATTAACAGATATTAAATTACAGAAATAAACAGTAAAATAACGGACATTGAATTACAGAAATATACAGTAAAATAACAGATATTAAATTAAAGAAATAAACAGTAAAATAATGTATATTAAATTACAGAAATATACCGTAAAATAACGTATATTAAATTACAGTAATTTACCGCGAAATAACAGATATTAAATTAAAGAAATAAACAGTAAAGTAACATATATTAAATTACAGAAATTTACTGTAAAATAAAGGATATTAAATTACAGAATTATACCGTAAAATAACGGATATTAAATTACTGAAAATACTGTAAAATAACAGATATTAAATAACCGAAATATACCGTAAAATAACGGATATTAAATTACAGAAATATACCGTAAAATAACGTATATTAAATTACAGAAAATTTACTGTAAAATAATGGATATTAAATTACTGAAATTACTGTAAAATAATGGATATTAAATTACAAAAATTTACCATAAAATAACAGATATTAAATTACAGAAATTTACCATAAAATAACAAATATTAAATTACAGAAATATACCGTAAAAAAACGGATGTTAAATTACAGAAATTACTGTAAAATAACCGATATTAAATTACAGAAATATACCATAAAATAACAGATATTAAATTACAGAAATTTACCATAAAATAACAGATATTAAATTACAGAAATATACCGTAAAATAACGGATATTAAATTACTGAAAGTCTACTGTAAAATAACAGATATTAAATTACTGAAATTACTGTAAAATAACAGATATTAAATTACAGAAATTTACAGTTAAATAACAGATATTAAATTACAGTAATTTACCGTAAAATATTGGATATTAAATTACAGAAATATACCGTAAAATAACAGTATTCCAGTTGCAACAGATGGGTTGCAACTGGATGGGCATTTACTCATCCTGCCACAGTGTGTAAAGCGTGTCCTTTTTTTTTGGTAAAAAATAATCATAGATCATGCAGTAACACGGTTAAGTGCAAAACAAAATGTACTACGGTAAATTCCTCCCGCCAAATTGACAGCCACCCACGGGATCATTTATCTAGGTCATTAGCATCATCAGCATATAACGAATGACCCGAGGCACGTGCCGAGATCCAGATTTTGCATAATCGGCATTTCAGATCCCGTGATGCATGCGATAATGCTTGAATTAATTATAAATAGCACCGCTCTGTGTTATTTTTTAACAGTTGACCATACTTTCATTCTCCCCGCAGCTCTGCTAAGCTAGCAGCGAGCGCTAACAGCTGGTGACAGGCGGTGCAAGTTTGACAGAAAGTTAGCTTGAGCAGATGGAAACCAGCTAGGCACCAGTGCATTACCATGGTAATGCCAAGTTAACCTTATTTCTTCATGTAGCATTTCTCAGCACGGACAAAACAGGCTCACACACTTGTGCTAAATGCGTCCTTGTGTCACACTTACACAAATAACCCCAAGGGTGCGTTCGTCTGCATTAGCATAGCCTCTGTCCGGCATACTTCAATCGTGGAGTGGAAATATGCAAAGGGAAAATAAGGAGCATGGCTTTGATCTATGGGTAGTTCTGCAGACATGAATATTGTAATGCCTGCTGCAGATTACGTTGGTGTTTGTTATCAGGGTTATACCTTAAGCTGTTCGGTGTAGTCAAAAAGAGCAGTTCTGTAGCGTGTCAGTGGCATCCATCACTTCAGACGGATGTGCGCAGATAAGAGATAATTGAGATTTGCAGTCCAGAGATCTGGACTGTTGTGTTTAATATGTAATATGGCTCTTTGTCATCCTCTTGTTTTTGCACTGGACAGAATTCAAGGACTTTAGGTTATTTCCAGCAGAAGAGGGTTGATTTTAAATACAGTTACTCACATAGCAAACGAACTTGGCCCAAATGTGGCCTCATTATGGCACTGCTGGCGTGTTGCTGGCACTGGCATGCATAATGTTAGCCGAATGTGGACCATGCATGGCAATAATGGCAAACTACGTGTGCCTGTTAATGGCATACAATGCCTGTTAAAGGTTTGACGCTGCTGGTTGTTCATGTACCAACCAACTACATTAATAATATTTAGTTTATATTACAAATAGTTAAATATGTCATGGCCTGAACTGAATTTTTGAACTAATTTCTGCATTCAAACAAATCAAGGGGACGATTGTTCTGATTTTAGAAAACAATAATTGTCAAGAGGACACTTATTTCTATTGTATTTTAACAAAAGTCCCCAATTATAGCACAAGCATTAATCTCTGCGGACCAACAAACACATTTTTGTTTATTCCACTTTGAATCCTTTGTAAAAAAGCTTTGCTTCTGAAGCTTTCATTTGAGCGCTTGTGTCAGGCCCTACACATTCAATAGTAATAAGTGGTCTCCTGCCAATACAAGCTTGTTCGAGGGTCAAAACCCGCCTCCATTGTCCTCAGAGAATAGGGGGGATTTTGACTGCCTGCTCTCGCGACTTTCACCAACTAACAATCCCACTAGCCCATGTGCCAAGGCCATTATCTACCCTATGGTCCAAGAGCCCACTTCAGCCCATTAGCAGTAACTACTACTGCTGCCTAACAGCCTGGATGATCTGGGAACCGATCCTCTGCCAGAGAACAAACATGCAGTTGAAGACAGACATATTACCCCATCCCAACCCCCATCCTGTATATTGTTCCACCTATTTCTGTTCACAGAAAACAACATTTTTCAACACTAAACAAAATAGTTTTAATAACTAATTTCTAATAATTGATTTCTTATTTTTGCCATGATGACAGTACATACGAGACTAGATGTTTTTCAAGATACTAGTAATCCACTTAAAGTGACTTTTATAGGCTTAACTCAACCCAGGCTCATTCTGAAAATGTACCCCTTATATAAATTTCTAGAGAGCGCCAAATACGTCCCTCCAGGTACATTTGTTTGCAGTTTTTGTTTCCGCGAATCCACATGAGGCCGCTGTGTACAGGTTTTGAGATCTCAAATTATTCTCACGAGAGCCATTTATGCCTGCTGTTCTCACATAAATCCTCCAGAGGCCGCTGTCAATCCTCTTCGAGAGGATCACATGCTTATGATTGCTTGCAGCTGGTGCCGCATTATCCAATCTATGATTCACTTAATCTTTCCTTTCCTAGATGGGTAGCAGGGTGGCCCAGTGGGTAGCACTGTTACCTCACAGCAAGATCGTCATTGGTTCTAGTCCTTACCAAGGCAGCTGACGTTTCTGTGAGTTTACACAGTCTCCCCGTGCTCACGTGGGTTTCCCCCGGGTTCCTCCCACAGTCCAAAAACATGCAACTTAAGTTAATTGACTAATCCAAATCAGCACCATAGACATGCTCCTATTAAGTAGTTATCTCTTAAGGGGGGGAGTTCTCCAGATATACCTATGCTCAAACTCCCCTCTCGCCTTGTAAACAGAAGGGAGCCCCGGGCTCGAGGATCTTATGAGCTCAGGGTTCTCTCCCGAGACAGCATGCCAAACAAGCTTTATAATCAATCATCACCTGTGAACTCTTAAAACCCAACCACAGTTTTAAAAGCAATCCAGAAAAAAAGCCTTCACCTGATTTTTACCATGTTTTCAGATTTTACCACATTATCACCATGTAATTTGCTTGTTTATTAAAAATTTTGGCTTCTGTTTTTTGTTTTACCTGCTTTCTGGAACCGTTCTTCACCGGACTCTTAGTTGGCATGTAGACGCAATGTAACTTAAATTCAACAAAATGCATTAAAGGGACCATTAAAACAAAGTGACACCAAGAACTGAACTTAATAATAATGTCACACATGCTTCATTGTAAGTTTTATTGATCACTAAGACAGAAATGACTTGGATTGAAATTAGTTTGATTTAAAAACAAAAACAAAAAGCTTATATGTAGCTAAGCTATTTTTGCCATGTAGCTATTACGTTAGCTGGCTTCTTTTCCCAGGGGGTAGCTTTTAGTGTAGTTAAGCTACATTTTTACTAGAGTGACTAATTGCTTAGCTCACTACGTTTTCCAAGTAGCTTGCTCAACACTGCCCACTGGACAAACCGGTAACAGTGGAAAAGACAGCCATACGAAGGTAAATGGTCAGCTGGTACGTGTGAAAAGGAACAGCGTCATATCACCGGCTGTTGTTTGATCAGTTACGGTTGCAGCTAGAATTTAACAAGAATTATTAATATTATTCATAAAATTTTTCATTTATTGTAATTTATTATCGTCTGCCCCTACCTCAATCCTAAACCCAACCATCACAGCGCTGTAAAAATATGAATTACTGTTATAAAAAGTGTCATAAAAAATGCTGCTATATTGATGTGCATATCGCACTTCTGGCCATACTCATATCCAATATAGACTTTACCCATATCACCCCTTAGCGTTCGTTTTAAAGAGCCCCTATTATGGGTTTTTGAAAATGAGCTTGTATGCTGTGTGTCACACAGCTCTAAGTGAAGTGAAATGTCCAGCTAAGGCTTAAATCTGAAAGTGCACAGTGTTTAAAACTATTGATTCATCTATAAAAGAGTCGACTCATAGTTCCTCAAACGAGTCGCCGTGCTAACGAGTCTTTAGCCGTTTCGGCATTACGTGAACACGAAACATAAGCCCCGGCCATTTATGCGTGCGCAGATTCGAAATCCCCAACCCTACCCACAAACAACAGCGGTGCGGAAAAAGTTGCCAGATTGGGCGGTTTTAAATTTGATTGTGCAGGTAAAACCTTTTGGACAGGGTTTAGGCTGAAATAAGTCAGCTACATCTGGCAACACAGTGAAGAGCACTGTGCTTAGCTGGATATTGGAAAGTGTGCAGAGAACCCAGAGATGAGACTTTGAAGAGTTAGTAGTTTCTGCAGAAATACCACAGCCATGTGCTGTTCCCCCTCTGAGGAGTACTTACAACGGAGTATTAGGAGCACCAGGACATTTCCCTGGTCTGATATCCAGCAAGTGTGAGTAAGTGCGATTAAAACGGTCGCCTCATTGTTTTCTCCAGCTGGTAATGATGCATTTAACTGTGTTTTGTAACTTGTAACCGCTTGTAGTGTCTCTGGTTAACTTGTATTCTCATATCGCGTCTAAAAGCACGTTGTAAACGCGCCGCGTGCCGCTGTGTTTACGGATTAAAATGCGTTTGAGCTCGTGTTCCTCTGCTGTGTGTCGTTGCTATGGCCACCATGAGCTCTGCTACACACGTTCGGCGGTTTTGCCGCTGTGTGCATTAATACTGAATGTATGTCGCTGTTTTTACTTCTGGTTAAGAATTAGAGTGATATGCTGGGAGATCGGGGGTTAGTTTCGGGGGTGAGGTGTCTGAAATACGGGCGACTCCCGATAAAAACGAGTGTTAGCAGATTAGCTCACGCACACGCTATAACTCCTTCAATGTTGATAAGCCGTGGTGGGCATTCTCTCACGCTGAGCGCTGTCGACCAATCGCAACAGACTGGGTCATCGGTCCAATCAGCGCAGTTTAGCATCGCGCGAAGGAGGGGTTTTGGAACAAATGAATCACTGAACGATTCATATAGGAGTCGCTGGGATAATGAGGTAAAAATAAATGCAGATTATAAGACAATGAAAGTGTTTTTTGACCATGCATGCATATCAGCCTGCTGTTGGAGACCCCCAAAACCAAAATATGACCCTTTTCAATGTATAATATGGGCTCTTTAAAGATAAAATGCAGCCATACGCACCTCTGGATACACAATTCGCGTTCTCCAGCAATGTATATAGGGCTACGTTTTTTTTAGAATGAGCCTTTTGGCTTAACTAGGTTAATCAGGTTGATTAGGCAAGTTAGGATAATTAATAAAGTCTGCTTATTACGATGGTTTGTTCAGTAGACAATAGGAAAAAATGTGTCAGGGGCTATATATTTTGACCTTAAAATGGATCTAAAAATTTAAAACTGCCTTTATTTTAGCTGTAATAAAACAAATAAGACTTTCTTCAGAAGAAAAAAATATCATAGGAAATACTGTGAAAAAATTCCTTGCTTTGTTAAGCATCATTTGGGAAATATTTTTAAAAATTGACTTCAGCTGTAGCTGCAATGGGAGGACATTCAATTCTTTCTCTCTCTCTCTCCCGATCTGCTCCAGCAGAATAAGCAGGTAATCATTAATGTGCAGACATGCTTGCATGGCTATTGGAACGTTGTCCTGCTGAGTATTTACAGTCACCTCCCACGCACAGGCAGGAAGTGTCAGTGTAACTGCTGTCACTCCAGGGATTACATGCTTGTCCAGGGTAGCCTCAAGTCTCCATAGGCTGCGAACCCAGCTGGTGAAGAGAGCCCATTAGCTCACACAGAGAGATCATTAGGATTTGGTGATACTTTAATTGGTTGGCAATTAGGACTTTATTGTCCCTCCACTGTGAATGTAAATAAATACTAGGATTTATAGGGTTTATATCAATCAATCAATCAATCAATCAATTAAATGCTTAATAATACACTGTAAATAAAGGTAAAATGTATCCTAAAAGAACGGCAGCTGAAAATACAGTAGGAATGTAAATTAATTTTTTTAATTTTACAGTAAATGATTGTATTTTAGACATTGTTTATCAACATTAGATGTTAGTCAAGAGAAAAAAAACCCCAAAAGGAACCATATTAATGTCAACACAAGCATAAAAAGTGTCATGCAGGGATTTTGTAGAAAGTGAATTTACGGTTATTTACCGTTTATATATGAAGGATACTTACTGTTAGAATTTTAAGACTGTAAGTATGACCATAAAAACAGGTACAGTGGATCCGGAAAGTATTCATAGAGCTTCACTTTTTCCACATTTGTTTATGTTACAGCCTTATTCCAAAATAGATTAAATTAATTTATTTCCTCAAAATTCTACACACACCCACATAGCAAATAGACTTGGCCCAAATGTGGCCTCATTATGGCACTGTTGGCGTGTTGCCGACACTGGCATGCATAATGTCAGCTGAATGTGGACCATGCAAGGCAATAATGGCACTGCATGCATGACGGCAAACTACATTTGGGCCATTTATGGATAGGAGGTGTTTGGCCCAGATCAGATTAGCGATTGTTCACATTGTTTAGGTAACATTAGGCTGGGTTATAGCTCAGTTTTGGGGATTTCTGGTTAAAGTATAAACTTCCCATATAGCAAATGTTTTCTGGCCCAGCTCCGGGCCTCACAATTACTTTTCCCTCGACCCAAGTACAGCAAAGAATGATAGTCCTGAAGTAGCCCAAAACTGGATTAAATACAAGGGCCACACATGGGCCATAACTGGCCCGAATATAAGCCAATTTAATACCCTTAACTGGCCCTGAACTGGGCCAAAACATGTTTATTATTGGTTCCGATTCTCAGTTATATAGCTGAGAATCAGTACCAATAAAAAACCTGTTTTGGCCCAGTTCAGGGCCCGTAAAGGGTGCTAAGTTGCCTGAGATTCAGGCCTGTTATGGCCCATGTATGGCCCTTGTGTTTAATCCAGTAATGGGCCACTTCAGGACTGTCATACTTTGTGGTACTTGGGCCAAGGGAAAATATATTGTGTGGCCCGGAGCTGGGCCAAAAAACATTTCTATGTGGGCAATACCCCACAATGACAATGTGAAAAAAGAGTTTTTAAAATACACACTCAACAGTATAGTATATGTATGTAGTGTCTTCCCAAATGGACAACAATTCTTTTTTTTACTAATCGGAAATTCAAACCGTTTCCCTGATGACGTCTGACGTAATGCCAAATTAGAGAAGTAAATGATCAAAGTACCAAATAATACCTGCCATGAGTAGTTTTACTGCATTTAACCCCATACCTTTATAAATGCCCACAGAGGGGATGTGGCCTCCCCACCCAAGGATCGTCGCCCCCCAAAAATGTATATATATACATAAAAAAATCACATTCTCTATTGTTCATTCATTTTCATTTTGGCTTAGTCCCTTTATTAATCAGGGGTCGCCTAAGCGGAATGAACCGCCAACTTATCCAGCATATGCTTTACGCAGCGGTTGCCCTTCCAGCTGCAACCCATCACTGGGAAACATCCATACACACTCATTCACACACATACACTACAGACAATTTAGATTTCCCAATTGTGGGGGAAACCAGAGCAATGCCAACTCCACACAGAAATGTCAACTGACCCAGTCTCGAACCAGCAAGCTTCTTTCTGTGAGGTGAGGTGTACATTGTTACATGCCGAATCCCTGACCTTGGCATTATTAGCACCACACTAACCAGCTGGGCCAGGGGCGCCGCTAGCAATTTTGGGCCCCATGAAAAAATATAAGGACGGGCCCCCTACTACCAAGCTAGCTATCCAAACTCTTTGTCTGCAATGTAGTTATACTGACCTATGCATTTTATTATTAATTTTGTCCACTACAGTATTTAGTAAGAGAACAGCCATGACTGTAGCTAGCAGATGATTTATTGTTCAAATGTAAATGTAGTACAAAAAAAAGGAACAGTAATCAAATATTCACTGAAAATTTTACATTTCTAAACACATAAAACACCAATGTGTCACTATTTAAATAACTGTACTGCAACAGTGTCTCATATGATGTGCAATACACTGGAACAGTGACAAAAATCTATAAGACACAAAATTATATTACAATGAGACCCATAAATAAGCGAGAGCCATAAATGATGCTGAGTGCATCATCCGGGTCATTAAAGTTCACTTATTATTGTTAGAGTTTTCAGTGTGAACGCACTACTTACACTATTTATACTATTTATACAACAAAATGGCGTAGAATAGTGCATAAATATGCAATTTGGGACGCAGCTGATGTTATCCTCGAGGACATCGCTGCTTTGACAGTTTACCTGACGATCGCACTCAAAGCATCAACTCTCTTCCTGCCACTGACGGACTGAACCATACAGTGAAAGGAGGGGGGGTGCAATTTGACAGTGACAGACACGAGGGGCAGATATAAGCCGTATTTTTTTTTTTATTTCTAATAAATTATTTTACATGTAATTTAGAGATACATTCATAATTTATATTACATTATAGTACTGTTATTAATCATAAAGCAGATCTCTGTGGGCCCCTAGAGTGCATGGGCCCTTAGAATCGTCCTAACTTTCCCCCTCTTAGCGGCGCCCCTGAGCTGGGCTAACCGGCCACTTAATCCAATTCTATACTGTTCTTAATGGCCCGTTTCCACTGAGTGGTACGATATGATACGGTTCGGTTCGGTTCAGTTTATGTCCGTTTCCACTGTCAAATGGTCCCTAAAAGTGAACCATACCATACCACTTTTTGGGTACCATTTGCAAAGGGTACCTAGCACAGCAAAAGGATACCAAGAGGCATAACAGTACGCGCAGCTGAACGCTATTGGTTTACAGAGATACATCACTCGCTCGTGCAACAAGCCAGGAGAATGAAAATAAAGGAACTGACATTTTTAAATACACAGCAGAGACATTACACCGTAATACTATCTACATATTAGAATGAGCGATTGTCATGAATCAGAATTGGTTCACATTTAACTGACAGTGTAAACGGGGCTTTAGAATACTCCAAATTCACTAACAGAAGAATGTTCATGCAAGGTGGACATTTTTGAGAAATTCAAATGTGCATATACATATTAAAAAACTAATTGGTTTTCACTAGTGAATGAGAACCAATCATAATAATAAACAAAATCATGTCATAATCTAAACAACCATAAGCATTCCACCAAAAATTCTCATCTCATCAAATCTATTTAATCTTGCTATGAATTTTGATTAGACATGCTTAGTATGTCTTATCTGCGACTGTAGCTGAGATGGAGCCAGCATACATTGGTCATGTGGTCAGTGTTCCTACATTTTCCCTTCTTTTATACCCCCAGGCAAAGAAAAAAAAACCTCTCTTGGGTTGATAGAAAATTCTAGCAGAGAAAAATTGTGCCTGTATGAGAGAGAGGAAATAAAGCTTTCACTGTAGCAATTGTAACTCACCTCTTTTTTCCTGCTGCACACTGTATATTGATGACTTTCTGGAAACTTGAAAGTGAAATAAGGGTCCGTGCACACTGCATTTTTGTTGTATTCAGCATCATAATAAATCGGCAGGAACAGAAATATTGCAGATCAACTCTGGTGCATATTACATCATAAAAACAACAACAAAAATGGGGCGTTAAAAGGCATAGTTCACCCCAAAATGTAAATTTAGTCAGCATTTACTCACCCATCACTTATTCAAAACCTGAGTTTCTTCTGTTCTGGTCCCAGCAACAAGCGTTCGTCAAAATATTTCCTTTTGTGTTCAGCAGAAGACAGAAATCATAAATGTTTAAACCACATCTATCTATCCAACTTTAAAGAAATCTATACCTCTAAAGGTTTATTTTTTGTAGCTGAGATCGAGAACACACATTACAGACATTGACAAACAAAATCAAGAGAAAGAGAGAAAAAGGGGACGTGAATTTTGCATATACAAGGGTTGTTTGGCATAACTTTTTCTTACTAAAGACCTTAAGTACAGAGCAGATGCTGATGGTCTTCACAGCTTTTTTATTAGCCGATACTGAAAACAACTTTTTACAATACTGCATGTCTTTTAAAAAAGAGAAGGCAGGTTTAATATTTGAGAATTTACACTTGTGAATATAACATTTGCTTAGGAAATTTTGGGGCCGTGGGAAGGGGGGCGAGAGTCTAAATTTAAAGGCACAAGTATCTTAATCTGTAACTAACTCAGACTAAAAATTATGATTAAAATGTGAGGAAATGCAAGACTTTTAAATTTAAAGAGAGTTCATTTTAAATGTAGACTCACGCATACCTGCTTTGAAGGGACAGACAGCAAAATCCACAATAAATCACTACAAATGAATTTCAAATCTTCATCAAATTTATAAAAAAAAAGACACATTTGAATGAAAAGTCCTGCTTTTGAATTTTTTGTGTGTCAAGAGGTACGAGGCATAACTGACTTAGCTTGTTTATGCTGCATTTCAGACAACCCAGAATTTTGAGATTTTCTACTTGGAAATGTTTAGGACACCTGTAAAAGTAAGACATCTGACCTGTGAACTCAAGACCCCGACGTCATGATCAGATGCCGAGACTCAGATCAAGTCTTTCTGAGACACAGGGCAAAGTCACAAGTCCTGAGACACAAGTCTAGTTAAGTCTCGAGTCACTGAGGTCCAAGTCCAGGTCAAGTCCTGAGTCAT
>CAIGQQ010003715.1:343533-356810 GCA_903798035.1 Danio albolineatus
CCACTATTTATATCTAGCCACCGTGCAGGACTTCTATCTGTCATTCCCAAGATGAACTGATGCTATATTGTCCGAAAAAGGAGCCCCTACACATTTCTGTTACCTTGTCCAAGCCCTGCATATGGGTACGATAAGGCTTTTAATACTTCTTGACATTTTGGCGACACTTTATTTTAATGTGCAATTCACACTATTAACAAACTATTAATAATCTATCAAGACTTTTAGCTTAATAAACTACTAACTAGCTGTTTATGAATAGTTAGTAGTTGGGATTAGGTATCGAGTAGGATTAGGCATGTAAAATAAGATCCTACTTTATGAGTTAATGATAGGCAGGTAATAAGTCGGTAGTTAATGGTGTGAACTGTTACTTAAACTAAAGTGTTACTGAAATATTTGACCTGTGCGAGGATGTGTGTATGTGTGTGTATGAAATTAACTGGCAGTCCTAACCAGTGCCACAAATGCCATCGAGCTTGAATGTCTTAAGGTAGAAGGGAAATCATTCTGCAGTCGGAGAGTTTCATGCCAGAGCGAAGAGAGGTCAATACATGCTACAGGGGCAGGTGGAGAGGGAAGGCCAGAGGTGGAGAAGAGTAACACAGTCCCTCTCAAAACAATCAGTTACATCTTCAGCAGCAGATCCCCGATGTGTCTCTCATCCATCCATACATCCATCCTTACATACATCCTTCAGTTTATGACATGGTGATTGTCTTCAGTCGTCCAGTTCACACTCACACTTCCCTGAAAAAGAAAAACAAAGGGGGAATGAGTCAAATGAGAAACAATTACTAGCATTACGTCAATGAACATATAAAATACATTGATTGGGTTAACTAGGGGAGTTATGTTAATAAGATCAAGTCATTGGACAGCAGTGGCGTGTTCCGTAGCCAATCGAAGAAGACGAATCTTAAGGGAGCTAATAATATTGACGTTAAAATATACAGACATGGACAAATATGTTGGTGGCCTTCTATTGAGGCGAGAAAAACTCAACACAGGCTTATTGTGAAAACGTAGTCCCACGGACGATTCTGGAGACTGCATATTATGTTGTCAGAGGTAAATAAAAATCGGTAAAAACTATGGCCTGCACAGTCACCAGACCTAAACATTATTGAGCCACCTAGCCACTATTTATATCTAGCCACCATGCAGGACTTCTATCTGTCATTCCCAAGATGAACTGAGGCTATATTGTCCAAAAAAGGAGCCCCTACACATTTCTGTTACCTTGTCCAAGCCCTGCATATGGGTACGATAAGGCTTTTAATACTTCTTGACATTTTGGCGACACTTTATTTTAATGTATAGTCTGTTTGTCCCGTTAGCTCGCCGTGTTCGTCGGCGGACTTGAGACGCAGAGAGGAGTTGATTACGGCGACGGGGTTTGAGTCCGGCAAGGAGCGGTTCCAGAAAGCAGTCAATAATGTTCATGTTTGGTGACTGGGCTGGCCACTCCTGGAGCAGCTTGACCATCTTTGTATTCAGAAACTTTCATGTGGAGGCTGCAGTATGATAAGGAGCGCTATCCTGCTGGAGAGTTTGTCCTCTCCTGTGGTTTGTAATGTAATGGGCAGCACAAATGTCTTGATACCTCAGGCTGTTTATGTTGTAATCCAATCTGCAGATCTCTCGCACGCCCCATACCCAATGTAACCCCAAACCATGATTTTTCCTTCACCAAACTTGACAGATTTCTGTGAGAATCTTAGGTCCATGCGGGTTCCAGTAGGTCTTCTGCAGTATTGGTGGTGATTGGGATGCGGTTCAACAGATGATTCATCAAAAAAAATCTACCTTCTGCCACTTTTCCAAATGATCAACTAGAAGTCAAGTTATTATTTAATGCTCTTACAACTGAGACCGACAATTTGGCTGCTATAGCCAAACCTTTGGTCACTCATGCCAACGCCAAAGGTCGATTTCAATGGTACCAGCAGTGAAAATCTTGGACAATGTGAAACGTGTATCGTTCTCTGATGAGTCAACCTTAACTGTCTTTCCCACATCTGGGGGAGTTATAGTGTGGAGAAGCCCCAAAGAAGCATACCACCAAGACTGTTGCATACCCAGAGTGGATCCATGATGGTTTGGGCTGCAATATCATGACATTTCTTAGGCCCTATACTTGTTTTGGATGGACACTGCCATAGTCGGCGGACTTGAGACGCAGAGAGGAGTTGATTACGACGACGGGGTTCGAGTCTGGCGAGGAGCGGTTCCAGAAAGCAGGTAAGACAAAAACAGAATCCAAAAAATGAAATAAACCAGCAAATAACAGGGTGAGACCGCGGTAAAGTCTGAAAACGTGGTAAAAAAAGAGAAAAGGGCTTTTATTTTTTTCTGGATTGCTTTTTTGAAAGTTGTTGGTTGGGTTTAGGGAAGCAGGTGGGTGGGTCAATTGATAAAATTTTAATTGGGTTTATGGAAGGAGGAGGGTGGGTCAGTCGATTGGTCAGTCAGTCAGTCAGTCAAACAGTCAGTCGACAGGGGGCTCTGGTGGGTTTACACAAGAACAGCAGGCACGAACGGCACTTACTAGAGAAATTCGAGATCTCAAAAAGCATACACATCGGCCTCTCGTGGATTCGCGAAAACAAAAAGTGCAAAAATACGTACCTCCCGGGACGTATTTTGCTGCCTCCAGAAACGTACGTGGCACTACGTTTTCAGAATGAGCCTGGGTTGCAAACAAGTCTTGCACCTTATCGTAGTGTACCTTTTGAACAGCTATTTTGCCTTTATTTTTGATAGTGTGAATCCGTAATGAACTGCTAAATCTGGGTCTCCAGGTCTTACGTTCAACATTTCCTGACACATCTTAGATGGGCAGTAATTGAACGATCATTACACCGAAGTTATGGCAAAGGCCTGCGTGAAGATGGGAAAATGGGAGATTTCAGGCAGCGTTGACATTTATTGCCATTGATTTATGAGAGAAGCACATCCTCTCGCGTAAGGCACTCCAGTGGGCAATAAAGCGAAGAGCTTATCACCTGCAGGTAGCTTCTCTGAAACTGCTGCATACATGTGCGCACACACATACATCTCAGCCAATGTGCTTCCTTAATGTCCAGACCTGAATGGAACTATTCATTAAAAAGCCACCAGCAGGCTAGTAGAGCTCACTGTGATTTCTTTGTCAGGCACACACCAACATACTGAAGGTGTGTGTGTGAACGAGGAGATATCTCATATTTTCCCTTTGTCCCGATGGCAGCTCTTTCAGAGAGGCTTTGAGTCCTTTTTATATTTCATTCTCTTTTTCCTTGGGATTTGAAAAGAGAAAGGTGACACAAGGACAGGGAGATCCTGACCCGGGTTCAGTTCACGAAGAAAAGCCGAAATTAATGCAAATGAACTTGTTGGAACGAATGTCTCCCACTTTTAGGACATTCACAAAGTGTTTAATATTACACGTGTAGATATACTGAAAACAATGACTCGGTTCTCGGAAACACTCCAACACTACTGCTGATTCATTTCAATTGAACACTCTGTCAGTTTAAAAACTAGATTAAAGACACATCTCTTTGCATTAGCATACACATAAAACACAAATGATTTGGAATCCAAATCCTCTAAAGGATTGTTAGTCTGCATTATTTAGGGCAACCGGAGCCGGGAACACTTCCCAAAAGACATTATAATATGAATGGCATCTGCGCTCATGTTAGTCTGTTTTTTGTTATTCCCGAGGTTTCCATAATCCTGGACCAGGCCGTATCCTGAGCAGCTGCTGTGGTGGTCATGGAGGAGTGGAGAGCATGAGACCGATCCCTGTAAGACCTCAGTGACAGACGAGTCCTCGCATTGTTCCTGAAGGGCCAGCCTGTTCACCAGCCGGTGACCCACCTGCGGTCTCTCCGCGATGGACGTCCAGCGTTCTCCAGCCTCCGGCGCCTAGACTGCAGCTCTGCACAAGACGTTTGACCATAAGAGAAATGGCCGTGCCCAACTGAGCCTGGTTTCTCCTGAGGTTTTTTAATTCTTCACTTTCGCCAATTGGTAAAGTTTGTTCCTCGCTGCTGTCGCCTCCACACACTCCACAGAAGAGTCGGAAAGAGAATGCACTTCCTGTTTATTTTGCCAATTTTACAAAAACATGTTGTTTTTTGTTAATTATACATATATACAAATGAAAATAGACCCTTTACAGTTTTCAAATCTGTGTTTGTCTTATCAATAGGATCAAAAATGACTTATGAATGTATTATTCATAAGTATGAATGTATTTTATAACTTAATCTGCTGATACGCGTATCCGCGTTTGTCAACCTCCGGGGGTTAATAATTCATTTAAGTCCACATAAAAGGAAGTATTTTTCAAGGACATAAATAGATGTAGCTAGATACATCACAGATCAGTGGCATGCAGACAGCTTTTCACAATAATAAACACTTCGCTCAGGTGTTATGGTTATACATAGATGCGTCTCCGCCATAATATGCAGCTGCTCATGATAACAGACAGGGAACAGAACTTTGCAAGCCGTTTAGCATCCAGTTTGGGCATCATTTGTTAATCTTCACGTTTAACAAACAAAAGTAAATATGCAGGCTAAACTTATCCATGAAAGTAAAGAGTGAAGTAAAGAGTAAAAGTAAAGTAAAGAGAAAGTTTATCCTTGCACAGATGGTCTGTTTAACTGTTTTGTCTCTAGTGAAGCATTCGTTTTTTTCACTTACAATGTCCGCCATATACAGTAAATAGCAAATGTGCCATGGCGTGAGCAAGCGGCAACCTCCCGCTCTCCCTCGGGAAGCCAATACGGAGGTAACTGAAACTGCAGTTCATCGAAATTCCGCTAGTCCTGGCTCCATATGGAGCAATCTCTAATGAGCCCACTGTTAAAATAACCAACTTTACAGCAGAAAAAAAGGTGTTTACAGCCTGGTACAAAGAACTATTTTGGTTCATATAGCTAATATTACCTTTCATGACAACTGCGAGGGGGTGATTTTTTTATAACTCATTCGTTTCATTTATATTATGTTATATTAAGTCTGCATAATTAAGGGCGTGGCCATTTGAGTGGCAGCTAGGTCTTGCTGGTCGCAGTCATTTCACCTCAGCTGATTCCGGCTGATTAGCCGCTGATCTCGGCATATTCATCGTATTTTTGTTTTGTTTTATG
This sequence comes from Danio albolineatus, assembly GCA_903798035.1. Taxonomy (NCBI): domain Eukaryota; kingdom Metazoa; phylum Chordata; class Actinopteri; order Cypriniformes; family Danionidae; genus Danio; species Danio albolineatus. The sequence continues at coordinate 348,684 of CAIGQQ010003715.1, forward strand.
TGGCTTTACACAGGCAGATGCCTTTTGGAATTATTTCCAATAATTATCAGATGATATGGCATGCTGTGTGCACCTAATTGTGCTCACTAACAATTCACGTGGTCTCCATTTCCCAGGTGAGTGAAATTATATACTTATTATATACTTAAGATAATTTATCATTTATTATGTTCTTCAGAACTCTAATGCACTCCAGAATCTGACAGATTGATTAGCTGTAGGCTCTAGAACAGTCATCTGAAGCATTGTCATACAGTGTTATGTCTTGTTTTCATCAATAGCCTTGCATTTACTATCACAGACTATATTTGAAGTATTTGGATGTAATTCGCACTTTCTTCCTGTTGAATAACGTCATACGAACAATGTTTAGAGGCTTAATGTATTACAACAGTGTTTTTAAAGTCTAAACACTTTATCGATACAGTGCACAACCAAGCACGTGTGGTCAGAACACAAATGAGTCTCATGTAATTAAGTATTAAGCATTTCTCCCATAAGGAAAGCCCTTCTAAGCTAAATGCCAGCATGCGTCCTATAGCTCCAGTCACGCTCTGCCTCTTTGCCCTTGTTTTGGTATGCGCCGGTTGGTGCGATGACGGCCATGCCTACTAGTAGCTTCTTTTCTAGTAGCCACGCCTACTGGTAGCTTCTTTTTGGGTCTTCAGAAACCTATGGGTGACGTCACAGATACTACGTCCATATCTTTTACAGTCTATGGGCGTGACGCAACTGACGCAACTGATCGGTTTAATGCATGTTATGCTCAAAACACCCATTACTCATTAAGAAAATAAGCACAACCTTGTTAGACCATGGCACAAACTGTATTTTCCCGTGCTTAAAATAGCAAAAGTGGATTCGGACACGCCCTAAATACTTTTGCGCCATGCGCTTTAGACTTTGCGTCTAGATCATTAAAATAGAGCCCTCTGTTTCAGTTGAGATTACATCAAACATAGCTTTAAGGGTGAGATGTAGATGTTGGCTTTGTAGATTTGAAATTGAACTTGCGTTAAGATTCGTCAAAATGCACATTTTTTTATTTTTTTCATAATAATAATAATAATAATAATAATAATAATAATAATAATAATAATAGCTCACCATTTTAAAATATTTCACACGTATAGTGAATATTTAGAAAAAAGCTGTTCCTTTAAGGACTTATTTCTTTATTGAATTCCAGATCTTGCTCAGACACAGCACTCCTATTAACAGATGATAAGTGATTATGGCTTCAGGAGACAAAATATGATTTCCTTGAGGGATAATAAAGGGTAGAAGGTGAAAGAGAAAATAGCAGGGAAGAAATGTGCCCCATGAAACCCGAAATTAGTCTCAGCATAGGCCAAAAATAAAATCTCTATTAAATAAATATATCTGTCTTTTCATCAAAATTCAACATCTGTCTTCTGTTCAGCAGTGGAGGATGAATTATATTATTTATTCATTCATTTTCTTTTCGGCCTTTATTGAACTGGGGTCACCACAGTGGAATGAACCGCCAAATTATCCAGCATATGTTTTACACAGCGGATGCCCTTCCAGCTGCAACCCATCACTGGGAAACATCCATACACATCCATACCCAATTCACCTATGCCACATGTCTTTGGACTTGTGGGGGAAACCGGAGCACCTGGCGGAAACTTATGCGAACAACATGCAAACTCCACACAGAAATGCCAATGACCCAGCCGAGGCTTGAACCAGCGACCTTCTTGCTGAAAGGCAATTGTTCTACCCACTGTGACCCCCCTTAAATTACATTACATTCATTCATTTTCTTTTTGGCTTGATCCCTATATTAACCAGGGGTCGCCACAGCAAAATGAACCGCCAACTTATCCAGCATATGTTTTACACAGCGGATACCCTTCCAGCTGCAACCCCTCATCACTGAACCACCGTGTCGCTTCAAACCAGTTATCTAGTCTGCTGGTATATGGACTACAAGATCCAGTCACACACCACTCACACGCACCTGTTCTGAATTCCATTGATTGCACACACACTCACAGCCAGAGGATCGTTACGAACTGATTACATGGACTTTAAAAGCAGTACAGAAACTCACACTATTTGCTGAGTCTTGCTATACTGCGAGTAAACATTACAACGCGTTTTCCTTGCCTTCCGTGTTTGACCCTCGCTTTGTTTTGTTTTATTGTTTATCCCTGTCTGCTGCCTGCCTTCTGACCACTCGCCTGTTTAATAGTGGTGGGCAAAGCGACGCTTCATGAAACACTGAAACAGTCGAAGCAACAGTGTCGAAGCTTTGAAACGTTTTGAAACCAGTCTCTACAGTGACACCTAGAGGTAGTTTTTTATGTATTGCACAGGAAAAGCTTCAGCAAAGAAAGATATACAAATTGAGGTAATAAACCCCACGCTGTAGCATCGAGGCTTTAAGTGATTTAGTGAAGCGGTGAGAGTTCCTGACTGGCGTGCAGGAGATAATGGGATTGAATCCAGGGTGATGTAGCTATAGATGTTGGTATTTAAATGCTGTTTTTGTGTTGTTTTGTTTTAACATTGGTCTGACATCTGAATGAACACTTTGTCTTGTTTTTGGTCATAAAAAAAGACATTAATAAAATACATCAATAAATTTAGTTTTTATGCAAGTCGGGATTTGAACTTTGGCCATTTGCAGCACAGTGCTTTGAATCGCTGTCCTCACTTGACCTGGTGTTTTGAAACATTTTAGTCTCTTGACCTGGGTGTTTCGGATCATACTTTGTTTCGAAATGTGTCAACTCATTTTCACTCACGGTTTCATCCCTACTTTTTAATGACCACGATTTGCCTGTATACATCTGTTTGTCCCTGCTTTGACTGTTGCTCGCCTGACCATCCTGCTAATAAAACCTGCATTTGGATCCGCAACTCCGTTGTCAGTGTCCGCTTCACGTTACAGAAGACTCAGCCATGAGAGTGTCAAAGTAAGTCAAATATATGTGTGTGTGATCGGTTCATAAGCAGCATCAGCTGTGGGAGTGTAATCAATGGAGACTTGGAGCTGGTGTGTGTTGCATGACTGGATCTGTAGTCCGTTTAATGGTGGATTTGTAGTTCGTTGCGATCTGTGTGTTTGCCAGCGATCTGCACAGGTTGCATCGCTGGTGATTGTGACAGCATTAAAGCCAAATCTGGAACTAATCAAATAAAAACTACAGAAGCCTTGAGCTTTAAATAGAAAATTATTAAAACTCTTTTATAACACTAAATGCTAACGGTCTAATCTGATTCAAAGAATTATGCTAAGCTAAGCTAATAGTGATCATGCCAGAAGAAGAAATGAGCTAAAGTTTCAAAAATGGTTCAAGTCAACTGCTTATTTCCAGGAGATTTGTAGAATAAAATAAAAAAGGTGTAGTGTTACTTTAAGATATGATTGAATTCCCTTTTGTTACAGTTATGAAATAGTATAATGTTCAAGGGCCAATAACATCACCACATTGAAGCGATCTTAAATTCCTACCTGGATTCCATTGTGTCTTTGGTGAGATAGACAATCCAGTAGACCAGGTTGAAGGCTCCGAAGGACAGAGGGAAAAGGATGCGCGAGTACTTGTCAATAATACTAGTTCCTGTCAGCATGTTGTTTGCAGGGACAGTGGAGCCTTGCTGATGGAAATCAGGTTGAGACGGCCTGGAGAACCTGTCAGTCGTGTTTCTTTGAGAGAGAGAGTTCATTCGTTTCTTCAGCACTCCTCCGGGGTCCAAAGGATTCTAGACACAGACAGATTTGTGACATCAGAACAACGAAACAGTTGTAAGACCACTGACTGGTGAAGCTTTCTTACATTTTTTGGGGTTAGGAATGTAGAATGGTACGGGAAACAGCGTGGTTATTCTTTATGTTGATTTTATTATCATTTAAAAGGGCACCTGTTATGGAAAAATCACTTTTATGAGGTGTTTAGACACAGATTTGTGGTAAGAGTGTGTGAATATAACCAGCTTCTAATGGTAAACGTATTCATTTTATTTATTTTTTAATCACACTCGATAAGAACACTCGCAAAAACACTTCGACTGACATTCTCCCTTTGTATGTGTCATCAGATGGGGAAAGCCCCGCCCAAACGCGACACGTGCCGCTTTGTTTCCGGATTAAAATGCGTTCGTGAACTCATGTTCCTCTGCTGTTTGTCGTTGCTATGGCCACATCAGCTCTCCTACACATGCGCGGCGGTCCTGTTTCATAATGGTTCAGCTTTTGCCGCTGTGTGCATTAATACTGCATGTGTGTCGCTGTTTTTACTTCTGGTTAAGAATAGAGTGATATGCTGGGAGACCGGGGGGTTAGTTTCGGGGATGAGGTGTCTGAAATACGGGTGACTCCCGATAAAAACGAGTGTTGGCAGATATGCTCACGCACACACTATGACTACTTCAATGTTGATAAGCCGTGGTGGGCATTCTCTCACGCTGAGCACTGCCGACCAATCGCAACAGACTGGGTCATCGGTCCAATCAGCGCAGTTTAGCATCGCGCTATGGAGGAGTTTTGGAACAAATGAATCACTGAACGACTCATAGAGGAGTCACTGGGATAACGAGGTAAAAAAAAATGCATATTATAAGACAATGAAAGTGTTTTTTGACCATGCATGCATATTAGCCTGCTGTTGGAGACCCCCAAAACCAAAATATGACCCTTTTTAATGTATTATAGGGGCTCTTTAATGGCTTTTATTTGCAGCTCCTTAGCCCTTTCCGGTTGAAAAAAAAAGAAACTTTTGGCACTAAGCAAATGCGTTGACTCGGTTCCATCATTGAGCAGGTTTCCAAGCTGTGAGTGTCAGCTGCAGATCACTGTGTCGCCCCTACTGCAACGTGAAATCGCCCAGGGAGCACCTGGCTCATGCTGCCATAATACCGCAGCTATTTTTGACACCGCAACAGGCAGCACCTCACTCGGGCTAAATACCCACGGCAATGGGACATTCGCACACTTTTGTCTGTGTCTCTCAGTACAGTTGAAGTCAGAATTATTAACCCTACTATCAATTCTTTTTAACATGCGCTTTAAGCTGAATACTATTATCTTGTGAATAACTAGTTGAAGATGATGTGCTGTCATCATGGCACAGACAAAAGAATTAGTTATTAGAAAGTAGTTATTAGGACTGTTATGCTAATAAATGTGTTTAAAATGACAAATCATGTCTCTGTTAAACAGCACTTGGGAAATATTTTAAAGGCAACACTAAATACAACTTACTGTACCTTATGCCACATACCAACTATGCAGATATCAGGGAACAATTTACCTTATTGAATCAAAGCAGTATATGACCTTTAAAGGGTCACGAAACACCAAAACAATTTTTTTAGATGTTGACAGTCATATATGTGTCCCACGTTGCTAAAAACAACATGAGGACACATACATTTCACAAATTTTTTTTTAAAAAATTGGTTGTTTTTGCGTTATTTCGAGCAAATTCATTCTGGTTTGAATTTTTAAAGATGCGTCACGGTCATGAGATCATTGTGTAAATTCCAGCATGGAGACTGGATCACTGTGCCGGCCGGTATAATGTGACATCTTTGAGTTTTCAGCATTAGTTCATGAGAGGGGGGGAGGTTCATGGCCCTTTAACCCTTGTGTATTGTTCAAATTGACTAACTTTTCGTCATGTTGGTGGTCGTTTTTGCCCCATTGACTTCCATTATAGACTTTTTTTAAATGATCAGCCTTGACACCATATAATCATATATTCTTAGTGGTTGTCCCAGTTGAGAAGAGGTAAAACTTGTCCTTTTTTACTGTTGATCCTCAGATTGCAGCATTAACTCTTTATATAGGCCTGTACAAACAAGCTTCTGGCTTTTAAATGGAGTTCTGTGGAGTAAAATAACAGATTATAGTGCGTACATACTATGTTTACTCAGTTCTAAGAGCTGAGGAGCTTATTTAGATTTTCTCAGACATATTAAGGTGCGCACTTACATTCTCACACACACTAACTATACTCCATATAAGTCTATATAACAGCTAAGACTAAGTTTTTTTTGCACTGCAGTTGATAATCAACATTCAAAATTACTCATTTTACCTCCTTCCAATAGGGAAAACCTCTAACAATTCAAAATGCTTGATTATATAGTGGCATGGCTTTGCAATCAAAAAAATGTAATTACTGTATAATGGAAGTCAATGGGACAAAAACAACCACGAACATAACGTAAGGGTAGTCAATTAGTGTATTGTTGATTTTTTTTTGTGACAATTTTCAAACCATTTTTTCAAAATATGTGTCAAAATAAGATTTGTTAGCAAAAATCATGCTATTTGCGTGAAAGTTGTGGTCAAATTAAGACTCAAAAATTACCCCAGAGGGGATGAAAACATCCCCAACAGCACACACGGGTTAATTATATGATGCAATGAGCAGGTTAGCACTGCTGCAGTTCATATTACATTTACCTCTGCATAATGTTAGATGAAACATTGATTATTTGTCCCATTCGTAGGATGTTTTAGTAATCGTTGACAGAAAAGTGAGTTCACTTCATTGACTGATCGATCAACCGTTCATCGGGATATTGATTTGATCCTCTGAGCTCAGCTGTTATTTAATTAACTAACAGAAGAATGCAGTTTTTAATTCATTTAATTTAAAGGAGCACTCCATTTGTTTTGGAACTAAGCTAATTTTACAAAGGTTAAACATTTGAATCTAGTGGAAGCACTATTAGCTTAGCTTAGCATAAACCATTGTTTCGGATTAGACCATTAGCATCTTACTGAAATTTTTAACTTTTAAATTTTAACTAAGATTGATCAAATATTATAATTTTCTATTTTCTAGTCCAATATGGCTAGGGATTCTATTCTCATTCTGTAGTAATAATTAAGGCATTTTGCTGCCGTTCCATGGCTGCAGCAGGCACAATGATAATACGCAGCGCTGTTGCCTAGTTACCTAGCTTGTGACTATTTTCAGAGTACACTTCCTAGCCATATGAACCTAGGACATATCGACTTTTCATTTTCTGTTGGTCTTAGTACTCAATAAAACTAGAGAAGAGTCAAACTTTAAATTGGATAATGATCATTTTGAGTGTGATGCTAACGGTCTAATCCAATTCAATGATTTATGCTAAGCTAAAAGTGCTGGAATGTATTCAAAAATGATAAAATTTAACTACAGTGGGTACGGAAAGTAATCAGACCCCTTTAAATATTGCAGCCATTTGCTAAAATGATTGAAGTTCATTTAATGTGCACACTGCACCCCATATTGACAGAAAAACACAGAATTGTTGACATTTTTGCAGATTTATTAGAAAGAAAAACTGAAATATGAAGTATTTAGACCCTCTGCTCAGTATTTAGTAGAAGCCCCTTTTTGATCTTACACAGCCATGAGTCTTTTTGTTTTTCACACCTGGATTTGGGGATTATCTGCCATTCCTCCTTGCAGATCCTCTCCAGTTCTTTCAGGTTGGATGGTAAACGTTGGTGGACAGCCATTTTTAGGTATCTCCAGAGATGCTCAATTGGATTTAAATCAGGGCTCTGGCTGGGCCATTCAAAAACAGTCATAGAGTTGTTGTGAAGCCACACCTTTGTTATTTTAGCTGTGTGTTTAGGGTCATTGTCTTGGAAGGTAAACCCTTGACCCAGCTTGAGGTCCTGAGCAATCTGGAGAAGGTTTTTGCTCAGGATATTCCTGTACTTGATGATATTCCTGTTCATCTTTCCCTCAATTGCAACCCGTCATACTGTCCCTGCAGCTGAAAAACACCCCCACAGTATGATGCAGTCACCACCATGCGTCACTGTTGGGACTGTATTGGGCAGGTGATGAGAACCCAGCTAACAAATTTAGGTTGTGAGAACGTTCTCATAACGTTATCTGTAATGTTCCGAGAATGTTGAACTGTCCAGTTTGCTTAATGTTGCTAGAACGTTTTTTTTTTTTTTTTATGGTCAGCATAACGTCCTTACAACATTTTCAAAACCAAGAACTTTGTTACAAGAACGTTTTTTATGAACATTGTGAAAACATTCAAGTATAAATAACACCCTGGAGACGTTTCCAAGAACTTTGTTATAAGAACGTTTTTCATCAACATTATGATAACGTTCATCAAGTACAAATA
>CAIGQQ010003715.1:356820-373341 GCA_903798035.1 Danio albolineatus
GTTTTTCATCAACATTACGATAACGTTCATCAAGTACAAATAACGTCCTGAAGACGTTTCATGAACTTTGTTCTAACGTTTTTTTCACAACGTTACAAGAACGTTAATAAAGTTATGAAAACGTTCTAAAACCGTTTCATTGGTAACGTTCTGCGCTAACATTTCTACAACTTTTAAAGAACGTTAGTGAATGTTCTGGGAACGTTCCCTGTTAGCTGGGAAGTGCCTGGTTTTCTCTACACATACCGCTTAGAATTAAGGCCAGAAAGTTCTCTCTTGGTTTCATCAGACCAAAGAAACGTATTTCTCTTCATCTTGGAGACCTTCAAGTGTTTTTTTAGCAAACTCCATGTGGGCTTTCATGTTTCGGGCCACTCTGCCATAAAGCCACGACTGGTGGAGGGCTGCATTGATGGTTGACTTTCTACAACGTCCTCCCATCTCTGGAGCTCAGCCACAAGGATCTTAAAATTTAAGGGGGTCTGAATACTTTCCACAACCACTGTATTTAAGTTATATTAATAACAAGCCTATTTCCATTTAGGGCTAATTCAACTCCTTATCAAATATGCTATCCTAAAGTAATTCCTGATGCCATTTGATTTCTGATCCCATTTTCTGAAGATCTGTCCAGACATGCAGACTTACCAATGAGTGATATCACCATGACTGGCCATGAGCAACTTTACAGCTGAGAGACATACGGCAACAAAGTCACAGGAAGTGCGAAGGCAGCCTCAGTAATCAAGGTCAAAAAAAACGTAAACACTTCCACACTACAGTTCTGAATACGTACCAAACAAAAGCTTAGCCGCAGTCACTACCATGCCGCGTGACTTTACATGAAACGGAAGTCTGACAGTGACTTCACACGTTAATGCACTGCGTCTACCCCCTACAGCAATCACGCAAGACACAGAGGATAGGTCCCTTCGCTTTGTGCCTGGCATGGCTGTTTTGCTACATTGAACCGATTATGTAATCTGCGCTAGCTAAAATGGCTAGGGAGGCCACTGGCTGTCTCTTTTCGTCTAGTTGTTTCGTCTAGGGTATCTTCAGGTCTCATAAAGTCACACTGAAGACCTTTTTAGGATCATTATTAATGAAAATTCAGACTTTTAAAATTCAGACGTTCAATTCAAAGAACATTAGCACTATTTAATTGACTGTGAACAGTGTTGTACTTTGATAGTCATCGGCTGCTAATATGATTCCACGTTTTAGAATTTGCAAAGAATACTTTCCTGAAATTAAATAACTAATGAGAAAGTCTGAATGTGCGAATATAAACCCAACTTTACGTTAGCAATAGCCTATGTTGATGGTTTTACTTGGAGAGGAAACCATTTACGCCAGGGGTGAACAACCCTGCTCCTGGAGATCGACCGTCCTGCAGATTTCAGTTGCAACCCATATCAAACACACCTGCCTGTTATTATCTAGTGCTGTTCAGGTCCTAATTAATTGGTCTAGGTGCGTTAGATCAGGGTAGGAGCTGAACTCAGCAGGAAGGTCGATCTCCAGGAGCAGGGTTGAGCATCCCTGATTTACGCTAATGCTGCCTATGTACTTTTAAGGTCTGTATCTTTTGGTTATTGAATTTTCATTTTAGAAATAGATATTTATTTTCCTTTAAGACTAGATTTTTCTACACTCTTGCTACTTGTTCAAACTACTTATTTAAAATTAGTTTTTGGGGGACAACTTGAATGTTTTATGTTCAATCCACTTAATTTTGTAAAAACAATTAGGTTAACTTAATTCGTTTGTGTTGGGACAACATGAAACAATTGTGTAGGGCCAAGCATTTTTTTTACAGTGTTATGGAAAAGGAAGGCGCCACGGTGGCGTAGTGAGTAGCACATTCACCTCACAGCAAGAAGGTCGCTGGTTCGAGCCTCGGCTGGGTCAGTTGGCATTTCTGTGTGGAGTTTGCATGTTCTCCCCGTGGTTGCGTGGGTTTCCTCCGGGTGCTCCGGTTTCCCCCACAACTCCAAAGACATGTGCTTATAGGTAAATTGGGTAGGCTAAATTGTACATAGTGTATGAGTGGGAATGTTTGTGTATGGATGTTTCCCAGAGATGGGTTGCGGTCGGAAGGGCATCCACAGAGTAAAAAATATGCTGGATAAGTTGGAGGTTGATTCCGCTGTCGCGACCCCAGATTTATAAAGGGACTAAGCCGAAAAGAAAATGAATGAATGAATGAATGGAAAAGGAAAATATTTTTACTATCCTCATCAAAAATTGTCAAATGTAGTTAATTTTTAGCCACATATTTTAAATAATGTGTCAAAACAAGTATATATATATATATATATATATATATATATATATATATATATATATATATATAGATATAGATATAGATAGATAGATAGATAGATAGATAGATAGATAGATAGATAGATAGATAGATAGATAGATAGATAACTAAATAAACTAAATTAAATCTATAAAACTGTCTGTCCAGGTCAGTGTCCTCACTATAAATAAAGGGAGAACCCTGAAACAAATGTTGAAAGATAATTTGAGGAAGGTAATTATAATATATTGGTGGTAAAAATTTAACTATTTGTTATAAAGTTCTATTGAGATGAATTGCTGGTGATTGGATGGTCTCGGCCTGAATTAGTAACTTTTAAAATAAGACAACATTTCAGCAAATTTAAGACTTTTTTAAGGCCTAAAATTTAGCTTTAGCATTTTAAGTCATTGTACATGGGTAGTCCCCAGTGTATTTTTAAGGCTTGGTTGTGTTTATGAGACGCAAAGCAATGTGTGCTCATGCTTCATTTGTAAAATAATGTTATTCTTTTCATATATCTTACTATAATTATATAGAGCTACTGAGCTAACATGAAAACAACTGTCATATTTCCTAGTTCCTCTGAAAGGCCCGCCTTTAAGAGGCTCTGATTGGTCAGCTAACATAATGTGCTGTGATTCGCGGATTAGCTCCACGTCACCACATAACGCCCCTACAAGCACTCACTTTTGTACTGTGTAAATAGTAGCTGTTAAACATAACAGTCTGTGCCTAAATGGACAAAAAATGAAGAGTGCACAGCTGAACCTCACTAAAATAAAATCTGACAAGTGTCTTTCATATATATGCGGAATAAGCATGTGTAAGTAATATGAAACGTTGACATATTCACATTTCCTGTTGTTTACATCTTTGTTTACGTCCTCACTACAACACAGCATTGCCACTAGACAGGTTGTGGCTCACAATCCACAGCTTCGTCAGTTGGATGAGTTGTTAGCCGAAACCAGCACTGAACTGGGAGAGATTCTGGAAGCTGTCCGTTGTCAAATGCTAGCTATATATTTTTTATAATTCTCTGGAACATAATTAAAATTAAATAGTAAGCCCTTCTCTCTTTGGACGGCATTTTAGCTTTTTCTGCTATAACGTTACAGTGCCTGTGGCCACGCTCCGTTGCTGTGCTGGGCGTGTGTGCGTGGTGAATGTGCGTATACTGAAGCATTTCTGATCTCATTAACTAGGATGTATTTTTTTGTCGTCCCCAAATTCATTCGCTGTAAGCTTTGCTAAGCTAACTTGAAAAAATGTGTGACTTTGCGTGACTAAAGTAGTTTCAAAACATAACATTACCAGTCTAAAAGAAATACCTCATCCTTCCTCCAGCGTGCAAATGTAACTCCAATATGGATTTAGGATTTTAAAAAGTTTAGATTTTACCGCTGTCACTCTCGTGTGCAGGTGAACGCCCGGCACGCACAAATGGTGGATCTGCATGAATGGGGGCACAGATGTACAAATCTACATTTGTTGACAGACATTTTGGGCTCCTTATTAGAATCATGGGAATTAACGGCCCGGCAATTTTTAATTGGATGAACACTTTTCTTGTTTTTGTCTTATGCCTCACCCAGAATATAAAAATACATATAAACACATTTAGATAATTTACTTTAATCATTACTACTGGAATGTGAAGAGACTTTCAACCAGCGCAACAAAAAATGTTTCTCAAGACAATCACCTACTGCACCTTTAACTTAATTTTATTAAAAAATGTAAGTAAATTGAACATAAAACATTTAAGTTGTCCTCCCAAAATGCTCAAGAGTTGTGTTGAGTCAACTTATTTTAACTAAGTAGTTTGAACAAGCAGCAGAAATAATTTTTGGAGTGCTGTGAGAAAGATATGTAGATTTAAAAAAAAAACAATAATAAATTACCAAAACGACTTCTCCATCACTTCTGGCAGCTGCTGCGGCGGCACGTGCAATGTTGGCCCGTCGAATTTCCTTATTGGCCTGCAAGGTGGAGAAGTAGTTGACGGCAGCAAACTCGATGAGGGCAGAGAAGACGAACGCGAAGCAAACAGCGATGAACCAGTCCATGGCGGTGGCGTAGGAGACTTTTGGTAATGAGTGACGGGCGCTAATGCTCAGCGTGGTCATGGTTAGTACTGTGGTGATGCCTGTCGGGAATGGAAACAGAAAGAGAGTGAGAAAATGCCATTTTCACATTGCATGGTGGACTGTAAAAATGGAAGTACTGTGATTTTTTAATCATAAATGCCAGAACAATAGCATGAGAAGTTTATGGTTGATCTTTTTGTATCATCTCAGTGAGCCCGATAAGATATTTACAGCATTTTTAATGTTTAATTGTGGATAAAAAATGTGTAAAACTTTAAAATGCTAGCGCTAAATGCATCATTTATATTAATGGAAAGATTTGGTTGGTTTGATTTGATTTTGGATTCAAAAAACATACTAGCAGCCTATATACTATATACATACTATATCACTAGCAGCCATGGTACAGCAGCAACATGCTTTGATTATTATGCCAGAATGAGAGTGTAGTTCCTAGCAGTATCCACCTAAAATAGAAAAATTGGAAAATTATCTAAAATCTTTGGTAACTTTTGAACAAGAAGCTAATGATCTAATCTGAATTGTTGATCTATGCTAAGCTAAAAGAGCTTGATATTATGCAGCGCTGTTACCTAATTACCTAGCCGGGGACTATTTTCAGGGGCTGCGTATGATTATACAGTAAGTTTTAATAGTTATCAAAATTGTTTTTAATGCTAATGGTCTAATTCAATTCAATGATTTATGCTAAGCTAAGCTAAGCTAAAAGTGTGTGATATTACACAGCGCTGTTGCCTAGTTGCCTGGCAGGGGACTATTTTTTAGGTGCTGCGTTTGATTATATGTATCATAAATTATCAAAATAGTTTTTGATGCTAAAGGTTTAATCCGATTCAATGATCTATGCTAAGCTAAGCTAAACGTGCTTAATATTTTGCAGTGCTGTTACTTCATTGCCTAGCTGTGCACTATTTTTAGGTGCTGCGTATGACTATATGTAATATAAATTATCGAAATTGTTTTTAATGCTAATGGTCTAATCCGATTCAATGATCTATGCTAAGCTAAGTTAAAAGTGCGTGTTATTATGCAGCGCTGTTACCTTGTTAGCTGGAGACTATTTTCAGGTGCTGCATATGTTTATGTGTTTTATAAATTATCAAAATTGTTTCTGATTCAGTGATCTATGTTAAGCTCAGCTAAGCTAAGTGTTCTTAATATTATGCAGCGCTGTTACCTAGTTGCCAGCTGAGAACTCTTTTCAGGTGCTGCATTTGACTATATGTACTATTAATTATTGAAGTTGTTTTTGATGCTAATGGTCTAATCCAATTAAATGTTCTATGCTAAGCTAAGCTAAAAGTGTTTTTTATTATGCAGCATTGTTTCTAGTTACCTAGCTGTGACTTTTTTCAGCTTCTGCATATGATTATATGTATTTTAATTGTAAAATTGGTTTTGATGCTAATTCCCGATTCAATGATCTATGCTAAGCTAAGATAAAATTGCTCCTGTCAAAGCTGGAGATCAGCTGAATAGATGCAACAAAAGTAAAACTCAATAGTTTTACTTTGCTAGGAAACTGCAAAATAAGCCTTTTTTTTTACAACGTGGAGTGTTCCTTTAAGCTTTTTGAAACATAAACACTTTTGAATTATATCCAGTCTAGTTTTATTCCAAGAATGGCCCCTGTGACTCTTGCCTATACAGTATATAGATGTAATTTTGTTCTCAGTTCGGTCTCTTACGTTTCCTGTACTTGTGTTGTTATTATTATTAAAAGAAAATGCATTCGGATCCATGTTTCAGAGTTGAGCACTGTGACAAGAACCACCATAAAATGGCTGATGTTAAAGCGAGGGGGTGGGGGGCAGTGTTCAGTTATTTCATAATGGATCATAGAGCCCCATGGTTCGCTGGTGCGTGCTGGTTCTATTGAATAGGTCATTTACTCAGAGCTCTGCATGAACTCCCATGGAATAGCTCCAGGATAAATAATAGCCATTAGTTGAGTAAGGACTGAAAAGCCTCGGAGATTCAAAGCGATTTGTCCGAAAGATGACAGATAACATTATTTAACACGCTTTGTGGTGTTTTATATTACATCTAAATCCTTGCATCTCTTTCATAAGTCTTAAATAATAAAGTATATTTATAGAATGTAACACCAAAGGAAAGTTGTTTTTATAAGAAGAATGGCCTTGCTACATTTCATTTATTAATGTTTAGAACAATGCAAGCTTTTGTTAGAATCTTATTTTCTTCCTCACGCATCAACACATTAGTAGTGCTGACAATTCAATTTGTGCATGTGTGTATGTGTGCATGTATACGGTACTGTATGTAGTGGAATACCAAATAAGTTGCTTAAATCTTAGGCTTGATTCTTTCTCTCTATCTTTATATATATACACCTCTGGGTGCTCTGGTTTCCCCCACAAGTCCAAAGACCTGGTATACTGTAGGTGAACTGGGTAGGCAAAATTGTCTGTAGCGTATGAGTGTGAATAAGTGTGTATGGATGTTTCCCAGAGATGGGTTGCAGCCGGAAGGGCATCCACTGTGTAAAACAAATGCTGGATAAGTTGGCGGTTCATTCCACTGTGGCGACCCTGGATTAATAAAGGGACTAAGCTGAAAAGAAAATGAATGAATGAATGAATATATATATATATGAGAGCGTCAAAGTAGCCGAAAGTCATTCATTTTCAATTGGAGCTGGTGGCGATAAGTGGCGAGACTTTGCCGGTGTTGGTGTCGAGGAGAATTGAAATCAAGTCAACTTTATGACGCGGTTAGGCGGCAAGCAATCAGAATGTAGAAACCCACCGCTTGAGAATAGTCCCGAGAACACAGTCACTGTTAACTTTAGTTCCGACCACAGTTCTTCCCAAGGGTTTTATTATTGCGGTCGCTGGATTTCCGGTTATTTACAATGTACAGGGATATTCCGGTTATGTCTTACAAGGATATACATTAAAAAAAGTTAGTAGTGAGTTACTGATGTGCATTAATTTTGATATATATTTTTTTCTTTAAAAAAGCGTGAATTTCATGCAACAGGACAAATCAGTATAGCTGCTTCAGAATATTTCAGCCATACGGACACATAATAGACAACTTAAACAACTTTATCTTCCATTGTTATATGAATCTAATAAAAAGCAGGCAACATTTTCATGCTAGAAAAAAATATGCTTTGCACCGCAGCGCATGGTCTAACAGGGTTGAGCTTATTATCTTAATGAGTTTTGAGAATAAACCAATCAGAGTCTCATTTTCCCTTCCCTTTAAGAAGCGTCGCGCCATGGCACATTTGCTATTTACATGGCGGACTTTGTAAGTGTAAAAACTTCCCAGTTAAACATCATCTGCAGTGTGAAGATAAACAACGAGCCTCCTCCAATCGGCTTTAACTTTCACTTCTCTCTTAAAGGATAGATAAGGAAACGGTGTGAAGACATCCATTAGCCTACATATTTCATTTAATTTGTTAAGCGCAAAGATTTGTTTCAAAACTATTTCTAAATTTATTTCTAATTTCCAGCAAATTAATAAATGAGCAATAATAACGAAGTAATTAATAGCGAGTCGCACAACTAACATGCCATGCGCTGGACTTTAGACCTGCTTTCAGCTGGTCTATTGCACAGTCTATTTCAGTTTCTCAAAATAGCTACACACTAACAATGTGCCTTAACACACCTTTTTTCTAGACCGGAACAACCATCAGTCCACAAAGTGGCGAAAATGTTTTGCTATTTAAACAACATGGTGTAAAAAGACATCTGTTAGCCTACATATGTAATTTTGTTTGTTAAGCGCAGATTTGTTTAAAAAATATTTCTAAATTTAGTTCTAATTTCCAGCAAATGAATAAATGAACAATAATAACGCGATGTAATAGCGCGATGCAACGCGCTTAGTGTATGATAGGGCCCAATTTATAATAGCGCGATGCAACGCGCTTAGTGTATGATAGGGCCCAATTTTTTTAAGTAAACAAACTATATGCATAATTACTGTATAAAAGTTAAATCAACTTAACAGTTCCAAGTTCCTATGGTTTTACTCACTTTAACTTAAGTCAACTTGCCACTTTTTAAGGCAACAAGTTTATTAATTTTATGTAATGTAATCACTTTTCAACAGTGTAAAAATTCTTAAATCAAGCACCATTTTCTAGAACAGCAAAATCATCTTGTTTTCAGAAATAAGAATTCAAAATGAATCTTTGTTTTTTACTTTAAAATAAGATTTGCTTTCTCTTACCCCGTTGGCTGAATATCTTGCTTATTTTAATGAAAAACTCTGATATTTTGACATAAATAATTTTGACATAATTAAAAAATGCTTCTTGTATTGTAAGATAGTTGTACTAGAAACCAGACAGTAGCATTCTAATGTTGTTGTTGATGCATTGAAGGCAGTTATTTGAAGTTACAGTATGGTGCAGTTTACGTCTGGTCAGTTAAACATTTTTACACAAAACAGGTTACAGACAAAACAAAATTGTTGTACACATGTGCAAGACATGATTCTAAACTATAAAGTGCTTTACATTAATTTGTGTATAATACTAGAAATGCTGTATTTTTCTAGTATTTCTCCTCCTTGCAGAGTGGACGGCAACATCAACAGCCTGAGGTATAAAGACATTTGTGCTGTCCATTACATTACAAACAACAGGAGAGGACAAATTCTTCAACAGGATAGCGCTCCTTCTTATACTTCAGCCTCCACATCAAAGTTCCTGAAGTAAAAAAGGTCAAGGTCCTCCAGGATTGGCCAGCCCACTCACCAGACATGAACATTATTGAGCATATTCTATATTGTACAATATTTCTGTTAAGTGACATGACTTTTGTCTAAGCAAAGTCAGACCTTACTGTCCTAATTAAATCTTTCAAAATCAATGCATGATCATATTTTATTTTTGTAAAATAAGCATAAACTAAAGGTCTTTGCTTTTAATATTATCCACTGATACCAAATGATCAACTAGACGTCAAGGTATTATTTGTTGTTGCTAAAACTTGGATAAGCAACCAGACTTTTTCAGGTAGTGTATGGTGTCAACACAACTCATATTGACATTTGCTCACATTGTTGCTAGTTCCCTGAGTTCAAAATAGCTGCTGAGGCACTGGGCACCTACTGGGATTTTCTAAAGATGTTAGAAGCTCATCCAACAAGTCCTGTAGATCGGGAGGTGAAACTAATGCCGATCCCACAGATGCTCATTTGGATTGAGATCAGAGGAATTTGAAGGCCACCTTGAAGCCCTTGTCATATTTTTGAAACCATTCCTGTGCTACGTGTCCACTTCCATCATGCAACGCTATTGTTATGAACCTGGTCTGCAACAGCACTTAATTAGGTCAACCAAGATCCAAGGGATTCCCAGTAAAATATTGTATAGATCATTACACTACCTCTAACGGCTTGCAGGCATTAACGGTTTAATTCAAGATGAGACTGTTTTCCTTTTCCTTGTACACAAGACTTTAATAGTTATCCTGGCTCTCTCATGCTATATTGTTTCTTCGATGCACCGAGACGCAGACAATTCGGTATTGGTTCAGTAATAGATCATAACAGGTTATTACATATTCACTATTATTATCTCATATGCGCTACGTCATGGTAGCTTACTACGGCGAGGGAGGCAAGTAAATAAAACTGTGTGTTTTTTGTCCAGGTCACTGCTCGGTGATCAACACTGACCGTTAAAGCCAATCACAGCCCTTTCTGTTGAGCGTGTGAACACAATGGACAATCATAGACGTTTAAGAACTCGCACGACAACACTCAAAAAGCAAGCAGGATAATATTAACGTGTTTATTTGCAATAAATGCAATGCTATTCTTTCTGTTGAGCACAAGAATATATTACAAGTGCTTAGGAACTCGCTCGACAACGCTCAAATAGCTACTGGGGTAATATTTACAAGTGTTTACAAGACTTTAAGGAATAGTTATCCTGGCTCTCTCATGCTGTATTGTTTCTTCGATGCACCGAGACGCAGACTATTTGTTATTGGTTCAGTAATAGCTCATAACGGGTTATTACATACTGATTTCAAATATCTCATATGCTGTATGTCATGGTAGCTTACTATGGCGAGGGAGGCAAGTAAATAAAACTGTGTTTTTTGTCCAGGTCACTGCTCGGTGATCAACACTGACCGTTAAAGCCAATCACAGCCCTTTCTGTTGAGCGTGTGAACACAATGGCCAATAATAGGCGTTTAAAAACTCGCTCGACAACACTCAAAAAGCAAGCGGGATAGTATTAACATGTGTTTATTTGCTATAAATGCAATTCTAATCTTTCTGTTGAGCACAAGAATATATTAAAAGTGCTTAGGAACTCGCTCGACAACGCTCAAATAGCTACTGGGGTAATATTTACAAGTGTTTACAAGACTTTAAGTAATAGTTATCCTGGCTGTCTCATGCTGTATTGTTTCTTCGATGCACCGAGACGCAGACTATTTGTTATTGGTTCAGTAATAGCTCATAACGGGTTATTACATACTGATTTCAAATATCTCATATGCTGTATGTCATGGTAGCTTACTATGGCGAGGGAGGCAAGTAAATAAAACTGTGTTTTTTGTCCAGGTCACTGCTCGGTGATCAACGCTGACCGTTAAAGCCGATCACAACCCTTTCTGTCGAGTGTGTGAACACAATGGCTAATCATAGACGTTTAAGAACTCGCACGACAACACTCAAAAAGCCAGCAGGATAGTATTAACGTGTTTATTTGCTATAAATGCAATGCTAATCTTTCTGTTGAGCACAAGAATATATTAAAAGTGCTTAGGAATTCGCTCAACAACGCTCAAATAGCTACTGGGGTAATATTTACAAGGGTTTACAAGACTTTAAGGAATAGTTATCCTGGGGCAAGTAAATAAAACTGTGTGTTTTTTGTCCGGGTCACTTCTCGGGGATCAACGCTGACCGTTAAAGCCGATCACAGACAACTCGTTATTGGTTCAGTACGCAGACAACTCGTTATTGGTTCAGTAATAGATCATAACCGGTTATTACATACTAATGTCAATTATCTCATATGCTCTATATCATGGTAGCTTACTATGGCGAGGGAGGCGAGTAAATACTTAAAAAGCCGACAACTGTGTGCAATTCACCACTTGTGAGTTTGCTTTGTGTGTCTTTCACTGACACTGAAGTACGGCAGAACCCAGGAGCAACTATTTCCCTGCTAGGGAGGAAAAATGATAGCTGTAAATTCCATTTCTGCTTCTCCCACAGTGGAAGCTTTGACCTGCTGGTGTTTTCATGAGGTAACATTTCCTCTCCTCTCTTGGCTGTTCCAGGGATACTTGTGGATCCAGACAGGAGTGTATCTGTGGAGTGATTTTTGTCCATGTCACTGCTCGGTGAACAACGCCTACCGTTATAGCCAATCACAGCGGGGAAATATTAACATGTGTTTATTTGCTATAAATGCAATGCTAACCTTTCTTTTGAGCGCGTGAACACAATGGCCAATCATAGGCAGTTAAGAACTCGCTCAACAACGCTCAAAAGGCTAGCGAGGTAATATTTACATGCGTTTATTTGCTATAGATGCAATGCTAATCTTTCTGTTGAGAGCATGAACACAATAGCCAATCATAGACGTTTAAGAACTCACTCAACAACACTCAAAAAGCTAGCTGGATATTATTAACATGTGTTTATTTGCTAATAATGCAATGCTAATCCTTCTGCTGAGCACAAGAATATATTAGCCAATTAAAAGTGTTTAGGAACTCGCTCGACAATGTTAAATGCGGTAACGTGTGTGTCTGTAGACTGATATTTGTCCGTGTCACTGCTCATTGAACAGCGCTGAGCGTTAGAGCCAAACCACATCCCCCACACCATTACACCACCACCACCAGCCTAAACGGTTGATCCAAGGCAGGATGGATCAACAGTTTCAACTTGTTGACGCCAAATTCAGACCCTACCATCCAAATGTCGCAGCAGAAATCGAGACTCATCAGACCAGGCAACGTTTCTCCAATCTTCTATTGTCCAATGTTGGTGAGCCTGTCCAAATTGTAGCCTCAGTTTCCTGTTCTTAGCTGACAGGAGCGGCACCCTGTGTGGTCTTCTGCTGCTGTAGCCCATCCGCCTCAAGGTTGGACATGTTGTGCATTCAGAGATGCTCTTCTGCATACCTCGGTTGTAACGAGTGGTTATTTGAGTTACTGTTGCCTTTCTACCAGCTGGAACCAGTGTGGCCATTCTCCTTTGACCTCTGGCTTCAACAAGGCATTTGCGCCCACAGAACTGCTGCTCACTGGATATTTACTCTTTTTCGGACCAATATCTGTAAACCCTAGAGATGGTTGTGCGTGAAAGTCCCAGTAGATCAGCAGTTTCTGAAATACTCAGACCAGCCCGTCTGTCACCAACAACCCTGCCACATTCAAAGTCACTTAAATCACCTTTCTTCCCCATTCTGATGCTCGGTTTGAACTGCAGCAGATCGTCTCGACCATGTCGACATGCCTAAATGCATTGAGGTGCTGTCATGTGATTCCCTGATTGCAATTTTGCGTTAATAAGCAGTTGAACAGGTGTACCTAATAAAGTGGCCGGGGATTGTGTGCATGTTTAAACATTTAGTTGGGTTGGCATGCCATGGGGGGGAAAAAGCACAACAATCTAGACTGATCTAGACTAATTTGACAGATGACGAGCAGGGATGCAAATGTACTCCGGAAACAAAAAGAAAACAAAGACACACACAGAATCCTTGCGGCAAAAGAATGCTTTTAAGGGTAAAACTCCGGTCCAAATTAACCTCAGTCAATTACACCTCTAAACCAAATGCTTTGGGTTATTTCAGCTCTTAGTGGTAGAAGACTGTGATGTAGAGCGACTACAATGGATACGGACAGTGCGTCCCTCTACCTATTCATCTCCACTAGCTAAAGCAAGTCATTTGTCAGAACCTCTCGCTCCGCTTTCTCTTTTACACTGCATTAAGTTGTCTTTCGCGTCTCTTTTCACAGGATTCACACTCTCACCTCAGAACCCGTGACAGAACTGAGAAACACACTGTAGGTTAGTCACCTCTCCACATGAGCGGTGTTTGCATGCGGAGACAACTCTCTGCTGTAACTAACACCTCGCTCAGAGAAAGCCATTTTTATACTATAGCTGTCACTTTTTCCACCCAAAATTAACATATCCAAATTAAACCATTTTGGGGAGGAAATAAAAGCGTCTCTGGGAGTTTGGATAGTGCCCCGTGTTGTTACCAGTGGTGGAAAGAGTACTGAAAAATAATACTCAAGTAAAAGTACCATTACTTGCCCCAAAATGTAGTGCAAGTAGAGTTAAAGTATCTGTAGTAAATATTACTCGAAGTATGAGTAAAAAATAGCCCTTCTAAAAGTACTCAAGAGTAGTGAGTAGTGAGTATTACGCTGTAGAAAAGTTGATGCGTTTACAGAATGTTACGTTTACACATCCCTGCAAAAACAACATGTAGTGTATTTAGGGATCTTCCTATTTTCATTCGTTCCTTCCTCCTTCCTTCATTCATTTGTTTGTTCCCTTCTTCCTTCTTTCACTCGTTCGTTCATATTTTTGTTCCTTCCTACATTAGGCCCTTTTGTTCATTCGTTTGTTCCTTCCTTCCTTCCTTTCTTTGTTTAGTCCTTCCTTGAAATCTTCCTTCATTCATTTGGCCCTTCCTTCTTTCCTCATTCATTTGTTTGCTCATTCTTTCTTTCATATTTTTGTTCCTTCCTTCATTAGGTCCTTTGTTCATTCATTCGTTCGTTCGTTCCTTCCTTAATTTGTTCAGTTCTTCCTTGAATCCTTCATTTATTTGGTTCTTCGATCCTTCCTTCCATTCCTTGTTCGGTCCTTCCTTTTATTTGGCCCTTCCTTCCATTCTTCATTTGTTCCATTTAGTGATTGTTTAAGGCTGTTTGGTGATTTCAGTCATCATACAGTCGACATCCATCATTTTCAGTGACATGCAGTCTATAAACAGTCTCTGGATCATTGCGTGTAAAGATTTTGGACATCTTATTGGACATTTTTAATGTTTCCAAAAGGTTTGCTGCATTTATAAAGCGCCCATGTCTTGAGGTTGTTCAGTATGATGTGATTTACTTTCTATGTGTGATTTAATTAGACAGGAATCTTTACTTTACTTTAGACAATGACCATAGACAAGAAAGAAATAAAGTAGTGACTGCAGGTTGAAGGAAAGTAGTGGAGTAAAAGTACCGATACTGCACTAAACATGTACTCAAGGGAAAGTAAAAGTCCACATTTTTAAAACTACTCAGTAAATTACAATTCCTGAGAAAAACTACTCAATTACAGTAGTTTGAGTATTTGTAATTAGTTACTTTACACCACTGGTTGTTACTGAACGTTCAAATACTACTCCAGAAATGTTTCACTCACTTTACCCTCTGCAAAATGAACACGGCAGCTGGCAGGAGCTTTAATTGTCTCATGCGGATGTGTTGTCTCGTGCTGATCTGTTTCTTTCATAGAGAAAAAAAACTTTAGCTGTAGGTTATAGATTCACTTTTAATTGCTTAATGCGCTCATTATGACGGCCCCATTGAATCACAAGTGGGAGACCACAAAGACAGATGTTTCATTCAATCATACAGAGTTAAATAGCTGGAAAAACAATGACAAAGTAAACGTTAAAGGAACACTCTTTTGTTGAATAGTCTCATTTTACAACTCCCTTGGAGATAAACAGTTGAATTTTAACATTGTTTTAATACAATAAGCTGTTCTCCAGGTCTGCCGGGAGCACTTTTAGCTTAGCTTAGTATAAATCTTTGAATCGGAATAGACCAGAGATGCTCAAACTAGGGCCAGCGGGCCAAATCAAAGGTTAACAAGTGCCAACTTTGGCCTGCTGGCCCTAGTTTGAGCATCTCTGGTCTATTCCAATTCAATAATTTATGCTAAGCTAAGCTAAAAGTGCTTTCTGCGAATGGTTTAGAGCAGGGGTCACCAACATGGTGCACATGAGCTAAAAACAGCTCACCATAGCGTCATTTACCATTCGTTCATTTTGAACAAATCTTTAATGTGACTCCAGAATGATGAGTCATCTCAGGGAGTGATTCGTTCATTCGGGCATACGCACATTTGTGCAGGTGGAGGAGAAGATTAGTTCCTTTTTTCGAGTCCTCTATCGGGTTTGAGTCGTTCTTTCATCACGTGAAAGACAGAAGACAATCATATGCATTTAGAGCCGGAAAAAGATTTGATCCGTTCATCTCTCGAGTCCTCTGTTTTGAGTCATCTCTTTGCATGCTGTCATGTGATGAACGAACGACTCAAAAACACGAAGACTCTCAAAAGGTGAGCTAATCATGAGTGTTTCCGGCTCAGACTGTACGCATTGGTTGAGCTTATTTGGAACTGTCAGTGTCAGGTGAACGAACGACCCAGAAATGAGGTGACCAGAGTGAATCATAGACAAAACAGCAGGTAAACAATGAAGGATTGTTTTCTCTTTCTTAGCATAGTAGTGTTTTATGACTTGTTTGTAGTGTGATCAGCGTTTTGGGATAGTTGTAGATGTGTTTGGAAGCATCTCAGAGCATTTTAATGTTATTTTGGCAAATTGAATGAAAAAAAAGATTCGTTTATCTCGATGAGCGAGACTCAAAGATCTGAGTCAGAAAAACGATCCGAACTTCCCTTCATTAGCCTAAAGACAAGAACGGATGTATTCTCCACTTTCTCCAATGCCCAAATCAGGGCATCTACATCACAGTGGTTAGAAGAAATAGTCGCCAATGAGGTAACTAGGTAACAGCGCTGCATAATATCATTGTGCTTACTGGAGTTGTGGTATGGCAGAAAAATGTCTTGATTGTTATGTCAGCATGACAATATAGTTCCTAGTCGTTTACTGTAAATCAAGAAAATATCAACTTTTCATTTTCCGTCACTTTTAGCTTAGCTTAGCATAAATCATTGAATCAGATTAGACCATTAGCATCAAATCAATTTCTCTATTATATATAATCATAGATAGCACCTGGAAATAGTCCCCAGCTAGGTATATAGGTAACAGTGATGCATATTATCATTTTGCCGACTGTGGCCATGGCACGACAGCAAAATTCCTTGATT
>CAIGQQ010003715.1:376450-415356 GCA_903798035.1 Danio albolineatus
TTAATTTAATTTAATTTAATTTAATTTAATTTAATTTAATTTAATTTTAGTTTCAAAATCTTTGCACTTTCAGGGACCTAAAAATGTACATGCACAAAAAGTTCAGTTTTGTAGTAAAATGCAATTGAGCAACAATTTATTTACTATTAAAAATATTTAAGGTATTTAAATGACATTTCATTTAATTCGTTTTTTAATTTTATTTTATTTTATTTTCCGTTTCAAAAACTGCACTTTCAGTGACCCAAAACACAACTGTTTTTTAAATGGACAAAAACTTAATTCATTAACTGGGCTAATAGTCTAAATATCTAGACAAATTCTGGTTCTTTTCTTCTTTATTATTAATTCAGAATTATTTTTTTATTTTATATTTGATTTGATTTGATTTGCAGTTGCAAAAACCCAAGGTACCTAAAATGTAACTGTTAAGCAAATGCACATAAATATATTTAAAAATTAACTGAGCTAACGGTCTAAATAACTGAACTAAATCTGGTCACTTCTTTATTATTAATGAATAATTATTTTATTTTATTATATTTTGTAGTTTTCAACAACTTTGCATTTTCAAGGCCCTAAAAACAACTTTTATGTAAATGCACAAAAATGAAAACCTGCAGTTAAAGCAATGTGATCTGTTTTACAAAACGTATAGTCTGCTCAACCTGCTCCTTTCAGAGTGGAATGAATTAATTCTGATCACTTTAACCACTGCAACCATTTTTCCCTTTTTTAACTGAGCTTGTTGCTATGCGATTGCATTCTATGTGAGAAACGCATTGGAGTTTGGCCAAAAGAAGGTCATAATGATCTTAGAAGGCACGCTGTTGCTGCCTACCTTTTAAAACAGCCTTCATATCAGTAAACTATTATCTATTTTGTCTTAAATGTGTTGCATGTAAGTTTTTGACTATTATAAAGCATAAAAATATTCTAAAATGTTTGCAGATATATAAGAAACATGCCAAGAGAACATTATCTGAAAATCAATGCTAAAGTCAGATATTCTGCTTTGAAAATGTGAGTTACGTGCTGGAATGTCTGTCTTTGTTTGGTTCTTTTAACCCGGCCCCTGCTACTTTAGCCAACTATATTTCAGCACCCCAGGTTGCCTAGGTAGTAAACCGTGTATTTGATACATTCAGTCATGAAGGGTCTCAAAAGCATGGATCTGTGACCGAAATGTGACCTCCGGTGGACAGTAGCTGACTCATAAATGAGATGCAGATTCAGAGTTCCACATGAGGTGGTTTGTAATTATCAAATAACATAAACATTACAAGAGTTGTAATGTTTTGTAAACAAGAGTTCCCATGGCAATGTGTAGGGCCACACGGAATCATTTATTTACTTGTGTAAATGTGTGTAAATGTATATTTAATCAGTTTTCAAGTTATTTTCAGTAATAATATTGACTAATATAAAAAAAACATTCATGTGATTTATTTACAATACAGTTTGTAAATTAGTATTTTCAGTGTTTTAGTAGATATTTTGCATGAGAGACTTGCTTTGTTTACCAAATAAAGTGGATCTAATTAGATTTGCATTGTAAACATTAAATAAATGTTAAAAAGGTATTACTTTTTATTTCATATATTAAGATTTTAGTTATGATACTCCCAAAATCATTCCGCATGAATCCGCAGATTTTTAACAAAATATTCAGCAGAAATAGCAAAAAATGTCCACAGATTCCGTCTGGCCCTAGCGATGTGTTAGGTTTATCACGACACTTTGCAGACCCAAAGAGTAACTTAAATTATGTATATATATATATATATATATATATATATATATATATATATATATAATTTTTTTTTTGTGTCCTTATCTGCAAATATTGCAAAACATTTTAATTACATTCACCTATATCGTGTCTCTGTAAACCAATAGCGTTCAGCTGCGCCACTCGCTCCACCTTTTGGTATCCTTTTATTGTGCTAGGTACCCTTTCGGGTACCTTTTTTTGCTTTTTGGTAACTTTTGACAGTGAAAACGGCCATAAAAGCGTACCAAACATACCGCATCGTACTTTATCACTCAGTGGAAATGGGCCAAAAAACTACTTGATATTCAGACATGTGAATTCAAGGCCTGAAAAGTACACAAACAGAGGTCCTTGAAAGCGCTTGGACTACAAATCGATGGTGTTATTTTAACAGTTGAACAAATGTAAACATCAGATTTGCAGTTATAGGCAATTGAGCTGCTTGCACCTGATGAAATACAACAGACATTTTAATACAGCCATTCAGAAGCACAGAATAGTGCACTCACTGCACTCCATCAAAATGGTTTATAATCTAACTAATACAAATTGAAACCTCTGTAACACTACTAAGTGTATATGCTGAATCAATGATATGTGTTGACACAATCACAATTATTTTGCATCAGCCTTTGTTGGTGTCATCAATCTGGCAACCTGCTCTTGAATGTGTTTTGAACCGGGAGAGCAATACCGAATTCAACCACTGAGTGTCAAACTTACATATTGCACCTTTAAAATTCCATTTCTCACCATGTCTGAAACACAAGGTCTCATTTCAAATCTCATTTCGAATGCATAAAATGCCAAGCATTAGTATTAGCGTATTGTTACATATGCACTGAGCCCAACAGAAAACAAAATATATAAAAAGTAGCTTACCAAACACAGTTCTCGCAGGTACTGACTCTTTGTCAATCCAGAAGGAGACCTGTGCTAAGATCACAGTCATAATGCATGGGATGTAGGTCTGGATCAAAAAGAAGCCCATTTTCCTCTGCAGGTGGAAGTACACCGTCATGACTATATATTCACCTGCAAGAGAAGCAAACAGGACATCATGCTTAAAGAGATAGTTCACCCCAAACTGAACATTTTGTCGTCATTTACCAATCACTTCACTTGTTGCATACTTCATTTTGTTTGTCGAACACAAAAGAAGATATTTTGAATAATGTTGAAAACCATTGACTTCTGTGATGGTCTTTTGTGATTGAATAGAGGTTACTGGTTTCCAGCTTTCTTCTTTTATGCTCAGCAGAAGAAAGGAACGCATAAAGGTTTGTAAACCCTGAGTAAATAGCGAGTGCATTTAAATTTTTAGGCGGACTTTCACTTTACCTCTATCGCACATAAGTTCTAAACACTCCTCCTTACCCCTTTTTTTTGTGACCATTAAGTAGAACATATCCTTTTATGTTTTTACTACAAGAGATACAGCTGTGGCCGGAAGTTAATGAGAATTATTTCTATTATTTACTAAATTACCCATTTTACTAACATCCTACTACTCCTACCCCAACCCTTAACCCAACCATCACAGTAATGTAAAATCGGTAATTATACTGAGCATTCATTATTTTTTTTTTTTTTGGCTCAGCCCCTTTATTAATCCCAGGTCACCACAGTGTAATGAACTGCCAACTTGTATGCCCTTCCAGCTGCAATCGATCACTAGGAAACGTCCATACACACTCATCCACACTCATATACTACGGACAATTTAGCTCACCGCCTGTACATCTTTGGACTTATGGGGGAAAACCAGAGCACCAGGAGGAAACCCACACGAACACGGGGAGAACATGCAAACTCCACACAGAAATGCCAACTGAAACAGCAGAGGGTCGAACCAGTGACCTTCTTGCTGTGAGGCGATGGTGCTAGCCCCTGCGCCACCATGACGCCCTTAACGTCTACCCCAATCCTCACAGTACTGTAAAAATATTATTTATTGTTGTACAGTGTCATGCTACGTCCACACCAGACGCGGTAGAAGCATCAAGAGCGAGTGATGTACATGTTAAGTTAATGCAAAGGTGCGAATAGACATCCTGCGGCGCGATTCGCGCGAATGAAGCAGCGTGAGTTCAGCGTTTCGTGGGAATCGCCCGAGTTCGAAAATCTGAACTTCAGCGGACCTTTGCGCCACGTTAACCAATCAGTAGCTTGCTCTTGTTGGGATGTGATTACGACGTATAGCGCCTGTTGTTGGTGTCCCGGAGGAAAATCCTCCTGCCGACACCGACAACAGTTCATCAAACTGGGCTCGGCTCAGTCAGAAGCACCGCTGAAAGCTTCCATCATCCAGGTTAAGTTTCTGGAGGAGTTTATGAACTCATAGAGCTCAGTACACCTCTGAAAAAATCTAAAGTGGACTCAGATACAGCTCCAAACAAATCGACGCTGTTTTTCAGCCTTCATAAAGCAAATAAACACAGTTATTCCCTCTATAAAATACATGTTAGCCATTTAGCAATGAAGCTAGAGTCACCAGGCCGTAGACAGAAGCCCTGCCCATCACACGAATCCGCGTCTGTTGTGAAGTGAATTTGAATGTGAAGTGACACGCGAATGAATCGGATTTGTATGCACGAATGAAGCGAGTAAACTCAAAATGTTCACGCGTCTAATTATGCATGAATAGTGCGATTTATCCACGCTTGCCGCGTCTGGTGTGAACACAGCATCACACTAGACTCATTTTAGAGTTCCCATGGAAATGTGTAAGGCCACACGGAATCATTTATTTACGTGTGTAAATGTGTGTAAACGTATATTTAATCAGTTTTCAAGTTATTTTCAGTAATAATATTGACTAATATGAAAATATTCATGTGATTTATTTACAATATAGTTTGTAAAGTACTATTTTCAGTGTTTTAGTAGATATTTTATAAGAGAGACTTGCTTTGTTTACCAAATAAAGTGTATCTAATTAGATTCGCATTGTAAACATTAAATAAATGTTAAAAAGGTATTACTTTTTATTTCATATATTAAGATTTTAGTTTTGATACTCCCAAAATCGTTCCGCATGAATCCGCAGATTTTTAACAAAATACTCAGCAGAAATAGCAAAAAATGTCTGCAGATTCCTTCTGGCCCTAGCGATGTGTTAGGTTTATCACTACACTTTGCAGACCCAAAGAGTAACTTAAATTATATATTTTTTATTTTATTTTTTTGTGCCCTTATCTGCAAATATTGCAAAACATTTTAATTACATTCACCTATATTGTATCTCTGTAAACCAATAGCGTTCAGCTGCACGTCTCGCTCCACCTTTTGGTGTTCTTTTATTGCGCTAGGTACCCTTTCGAAAAAAAAAAATAGTGGTACGGTACGGTTCGCTTTTTGGTACCTTTTGACAGTGAAAACGTCCATAAAAGCATACCAAACATACCGTATCGTACTTTACCACTCAGTGGAAACGGGCCAAAAAAGTACTTGAAATTCAGACATGTGAATTCAAGGCCTGAAAAGTGCATAAAAACAAACAGAAGTCCTTGAAAGTGCTTGAATTACAAATTTATGGTGTTATTTTAACAATTGAACTGTGCTGCTTTCAAAATCCGAACGGAACTGAATAAAACTCTCAATTTAAAAATCCTAAATCTTATACAAGAACTATGATGAATATTTTCAGAAACCATTAGTTCAATATTGCCAGTATAGAATTCAACTAATTGTGAAATATGAAATGTTAAGTACAGGAAGGAATTTTATATTGCTGTATACGCTGGTGGTGTGAACAAAAAGTGCTCGATTTAAAAATATAAGTGATTTAAAAAGACCTTAAAAGAGAGGGAACCCTGCGTGCATTCCTAATGTTCTAATCACACTGGTGTGATCGTATGTGTGAAAGGGTTAAGGCCACTGCTAAATGGCTTCTTTCATTTGCTTTTCCTCCATTTCTGTAATCTGATCACCATATGCACTATATACATCTAATGGGTCACTATACAGTAGCCTTCTGGCCTGCTTAGTTGGATAAATCGATAAGACCACACTGACTTTGGCTGGATGATGGCACTATGATCTTCTGTAGAGCTAAATTGCAGCTAAATTGCATCCTTAAACACTGACACTAGTGAAGTGAACTGAATCAACAGAAGCATTAGTGCATCGCTGCTTTCTGTATTTTTTATTAATTGATGAACTAGGGCTGGGCGATTTGGCCTAAAACAAAAAAAACTATTGAATATTTTTACTCGATTTACTCAAGTCAGACATTTTTGAATGAAAGGTGCATAATAATTAATAAATAATTTAAGGAAACACACACTATCTACTGTCTAAGGTTATTTATTGAACATCGATATTGAACAACTGAAAATAAAATAATAAAACACACATTGACTAAAATGAACAGTCACTTTTTTCTTAGAAAAAAAGTGAAATAAATAAACTGCACTTTTGGGAACAAAATAAATTATTTTCAATGTTTTTCATATTAAAAATGAAATAAATTAAAATTAAAAACAATTCCAAATAAAAAAACTTTCGTATATGCTGTAAATAATCATTTAAACGGTGCATTTCTTGCATAAACGAATATTTTAACGTAAATAATCGTTTTAATTTAATGGAAATATGCCGTCTCCAGGCATCTCTTGAACAGATTACAATCACCGCCAATGTAGTGCAAAGTCCAGGTAAAAGGCATGCCGGTAATGGCCTTAATAAGTAGTACCTACTGTATATCACAACCTTTATATGTCTTTGTCATGACAATATGACATTATCAAGACCACGTAATTGTCATAAATCTGTCATAAACATGATTGTCATGAGTCCATTATAGATGTGTAATAAATTTTATAACAGCGTCATTAATGTTTACCTCACTAGTTCAAAACGTTTCTTTTACCGCCATTGTTAATGCTGCCGCGGCAGTAACTATGTGCGCCAACAGCTTTTTGCCGCTGGGTGGCACTTTAACCATATATTTAACAATGTTTTTAATGATTAATGAAGCGATTATAATGTTTTGTCGTATTATTTCATCTTCATTCATTAGTAGCAGGGTATTTACAGCTACTGTATATTTTTGTCCGGTCGCATCTCGTCCCTTGGTGACCCCAGTCGCAAACTGCGGTCATACCTAAGAACACGTTCTTACGCAACGGCGGTAAAAGGCACGGCGGTAGTGGTCATATTTAAGTAGTACCTACAGTATATCACAAACTTTATTTGTCTTTGTCATGACAACATAACAGTATCAAGACAACATAACTTGTCATAAATCTGTCATAAACATGATTATCATGAGTCATTATTGATGTGTAATGAGTTTTATAACAATGTCATTAATGTTTACCTCAGCTACAGTGGTACAAATCAAATTTGTCATTGAAATGTCATTAACGTTGGCGCAAGTATCCTAGTGGTTAGTGAACTGACATATAGCACCATGGTGCTTATGGTGACCCGACTACGATTGCCAGCTTGAGGTCCTTTGCCAACCCTTCCCCTTTCTCTGCTCCCAATATTTTTCTGTCTGTAATCTCTACTGTCCAAGGTCAAAATTAAAGGTGAAAAACTCATAAAAAATGATTATAAAAAAAAATGTCATTGATGTCAATTAAACATCATTAAATATTAATGAAATTAAAATATTATTGTAATGTTATTATGTATATATTGATATAAATGTTAATAATAATTATTAATGATTTTTCTTCATTATTTGACAGTATTGACCCTTTTAATAAGACATTTTAATGACAAAATGAAAAAAAGTGATCAGAAAAATGACAAAACAGAGTAAATAACACTTAATAATAGTTGTCATTTGCATGCATAAAACCTCCATCACATCCATAACACGTCATGTCATGATTCTAAATGTCTTATGAACACCCCTTCAACTTAAATGTTACCACATATTCCAGATGAAAAGGAAATGTCACATTAAATAAGTTTTATTTGTACAATTCAGCAACTTATGTTTTAAAACCAGTGTGAAAAAGTCATTGCGTCTTCGTTAAGCTCATACCTGTGTTTGACTTCAGCCTTTCGCTAGACACCGTCTGTCCGATGAGATCATACTGTAGCAGACTGGAGCTCTCCTGAGGAACTTCCACTGAAAATAGCGGCCCTTTCTTCCACGTGTAAACAATCTCACTCATTGGGTAGGCATCTATATCAGGCACAAACTCAAGTCAGTCATATCAGTAAATGCATTTAAAGGGGTTTAAATAAGCCGTTTTATCACACTTACAGCTGCCAAATTTCAAAGGGCATGAATGTCCGTCCATTGGAAAATTTATCAGTCGCATGGGGCACTCAGCGTTGATGGTTAACCTGGAAATATCACAAGAATCACTTTTTATTTATGAGAAATAACAGGATTTTAAACTCTACAGTGGGCTTCAAACGTTATTAATGTTGTTTTGCACTTTATTGTTGACATTAATGACATAAATTAATTACATAATGTTGTTTCGCATGTATTTACTATGTGGTTTTTAGTCAAAATATCTACAAATTCTAAAATCAAAAAGCATTTTCTAGACATAATAAGTCAAGATAACATGATTTTTTCTTTAAAACGAGCTAAATAATCTGCCAGTGGAGTAAACCAGAGGTTATCAAACTCAGTCCTTGAGATCCGGTGTCCTGCAGATTTTAGCTCCAACTTGCAAGTATGGTTGTTTCTCAATATGCATTCTTCAGCGGTCTCGTGTTCTTGCATAACGTCATCATCAACTGCCAAAGTTCAGTTCCAAAACTCAACACTGCAAGAACAGAGGACACATGAAAGTTCCCTGATGTGCTCTTGGTATCAACGATGCACCAATGCAGACTTGAAGTCATTGCGACTGGAAGTCGGAAGTGCCATTATATATATTTATTATTAAAGATCAGGGATTTACCTCAAGATTTTCCCTAAATGAGACGGTGGAAATAAACATTACCATGAAAATCTTAATAAAGGCATAAACACATTAAGGGTGCGTTCTGTGTTCTCGCGGTCTCCCGAGTTCATTCTTCCGAGGTGACTTGGCAAGACCGGTCTTCACATGAACGCAAGTCCATTCTCTGCGTTCTTGGGATTGAGAAACAGTCAATGTTTCTAGAAAGCCTATGTCACGACTGGCTCTCTCACAAAGGCACAGGATCGCAGGAATTAGCAAAACACGTATTTATTTAAACAACACTCACTGGAAACACTGGAACATCGACATTCACCAATCATGGGGTGAAGACAGCAATGAATGAGGTTTAACACCGGACAAGGAACGAACGAAACACAGGGACTTCAATACACTGTACATGATTACACAAATCACAGGGGTGATACACAGGTGAAACTAATGAACATTAAGAAACAGCGGGAATCAGAACAAAGGGATCACATAACATAAACAAAGAACAAATGGAACACAGAGCAACAACATCACTTGACAAAACACTGGACACAAACACAGGAACCCTGCCAGCCTACACTGTAAAACTAGCCTGATCTCATGAGAAAACATAAGCATTTTACGTTTTGCCAGTTTAGTGGCTTATTCGTACGAGTTCAGTCGTACGAAAATGTACGATTTAAAAAAGGGGGCGTGGCACCCAACCCCACCCCTAAACCCAACCATCATTGGGTGATGAGCAAATCGTACTAAATTGTACAAATTAGATCGTACGAATTCATATGAATTAGCCACTAAATCAAAGGTCACAAATTGCCGTGAGATAGCGCTGGTGAAACCCAACAGTCAACTTTATCAAATGAAATGAGTGTAGTTAACTCAAAATTTACAGAAAGTTAATTCTACTCACTTGAAAAGAGTTTTGAACTTAATGTTGAAGGTAATGAGTTAATTAAATAACTCATTACTTGAACTTAAGTGGAATAAGTTCACAGTACTCATATAGATTATTTTTAACTTGAATGGTTTGTCGCAATGGTTTTCCTCAAATGGTTTGAGTTGCCTTAATTTATTAGGTTTCAGTACTCTGTTGGTTTGAGTTTGGTTTGGTAGTTCTCTTCATTTATTGGGTTTTACTGTGCTCAGATTGCTTCATTTACTCAAATGGAGTAAGTTCACAGTACTTATTAGCATTAGTTTTTGAACTTAAATGGTTTGCTGCAATCGGTTTCCTCAAATAGTTTGAGTTGCCTTCACTTATTAGGTTTTACAGTGCTCAGTTGGTTTGAGTTTGGTAGTTCTCTCCATTTATTGGGTTTTACTGTGCTCAAATTGCTTCATTTACTCAAATGGATTAAGTTCACAGTACTCATTAGCATTAGTTTTTGAACTTAAATGGTTTGTTGCAATTAGTTTCCTCAAATGGTTTGAGTTACCTTAACTTTTTGGGTTTTACAGTGTAGTAAGAGCTTGATTAGCTTGCTTAGGTGTATCTGATTGGGGTTGGAGATAAAATCTGTAGAAAACAGAGCCTCCAGGACAAAGATTGAGAACCTCTGGGGTAAACAATAATCTATTCCAAGGCAAAAACAAGATTACTCTGCTTTTTTTTAAAGGAAAAACTTAATTTTGATGTATTATTTGCAAAAACAAGACAATATTGTGTGCTTGTCTGGAAAATGCTCCTTGATTCAAGAAGTTTTAGACATAGATATAGAAATATATAGAAAAAGACAAAACCTCCTGATGTAAAAAGCTTTTTTGTTAAAGTGTATGTAAATTCTAGAATACACAGTACTTAACATATATTAAATCATCTATATATATATATACATTTGAAATCAGAATTATTAGCCCCTGTATATTTTCCCCCCAATAACTAATTTCTGATAACAGATTTATTTTATCTTCGTCATGATGACAGTACATAATATTTATATTTCAACATACTAGTATTCAGCTTAAAGTGACATTTAAAAGGTTTACTAGGTTAATTAGGTTAGCAAGGCAGGTTAGAGAAATCAGGCATTGTATGTGAGAATGAGTGATTTGTTCTGTAGACAATTTAAAAAAAAATACAGCTAAAGAGGGCAAATAACATTGGCGTAAAAATAATATTTTTTTAATAAAAACTCTGTTAATCATTTGGGAAATATTTGAAAGAGAAAAAAAAAATCACAGGGGGGCTAATATTTCTGACTTCAACTGTATATATATATATAGTGGACTGGTAAGCAAGATGTGCTTCTACTGCAGCTTTAAAGAGCAAGTGCACAGTCCATTTTTGACTTGGAGAGCAAATGTTTTGGCACACGGGTTACCTCATGGTGTACAGAATAGTTCCGTTCTGCATGATGCGGAACAGCTTGTTGGGAGTGGTCATGTTGTGTGAGATCGAACGTTTGCCATTTCGGAAGAAAGTGTCCGGCGTCCAGATCTTGCTGACCATTAGGTTGTTCAGACGCAG
This sequence comes from Danio albolineatus, assembly GCA_903798035.1. NCBI lineage: Eukaryota > Metazoa > Chordata > Actinopteri > Cypriniformes > Danionidae > Danio > Danio albolineatus. Next base: position 387,567 of record CAIGQQ010003715.1, read on the forward strand.
GATCTCAATGGGGCCCTCAAATTTCAGCCGGTCATCTATCCACGTTTGCCGAAAAAACACATCCATCGTGTATTCCTGAGAAACGTTTGTTTGATCGTTTAAGGGTTTTATGAGACATACACATTTATTTACTGTGATTTAGTTTTAAGAACAAAACTAAAGGAATACAGGAGTAGATTTTACAATAAACTTCATTAGAAAAATATGTATATTTCTTTGTATATTTCAATTTACAGGAATGTTCTGAGTGAAAATTGTATCTTTACACTGCAGAAAATGATTGGTTTACTTAGATTTTTGTCTTGTTTCTAGTCCAAATATCCTAAAACTCTTGAATCACGAAGCATTTTTCAGACATGGAAAGCAAAATGTCTTGTTTTAGGAAATAATATGCCAAAATTAAGTACGTTTTTCCTAAAAACAAGCAAAATAATCTCCCAGCGGGTTAAGTAAAATAATCTTATGTCAAAAGGAAAAACAAGAGTATATTAGTTACTCAAATGGCAGATTATTTAGCCATTTTTAAAGAAAAAAATACCTAATTTTGACATATTATTTCTGAATATGCCACAATATGTTTTGCTTGTATAGAAAATGCTTCTTGATTTATGTATTTAAGTATCTAGACTAGATACAACACAAAAACTCAAGCATTACTTGCAAAAATGTCATGCTTACGCAATACTACTTCCAGTTTTTTGTAAATGTGAATTTACAAGACATTTCTGAGTGTAATTGTTTCTGTAGATCTTCCAAGACTGCAGTTTTGGAAATGACACAAATCTCAATTATCATGTGTAGAAATATGTAAATGGCAACCAGCAATTATTCTGTATGAGCGAACGCATCAGCAAAGTGTCATCGGATCTGTTTTCAGATCCAGGTTGGTATGCATTCGCTCAGGAGTGTTATTTTTTTATCTATTTTTACCCCCACTAATCTTGACAGAGACTTATCTACTGTATACTGTCTTTCGGATTGTCACAGTGTATCACATGGCAAGCGAGGTGGCTTTGGACACTCTAGAAAAACAGTGTAGAGTGCAACAGAGGAAAGAAAGCTGAGCCGGGACCCTCACTGTCAGGGATTGTCAACCAGATTAAAATCCCTAAGCTGCTATAATGACATCCTGCCCAAATGTCAGAATAATGAAGCCAGGCCAACGCTACTAGAGGCTAGTGGGCATAGAAAGCATGCAGTTACAATGGATTTGAGTTTATGTTTGCATGTATCTTAGATATTAATCGTTTTAAATCACATACCATTTCCACATCAGAAACTGGACCAAAGCTGGTGACAAAGATGTCCGTTTTAACCTCTGTGACAGGACCTGGAGTATATATTATAAATGAATATAAATACAATGTCAAACTATTAAACTGAGAAGAAACTACTTACAAATTCTACATTAAAAAGCAAAACAAGAGGGAGTTTTGTTGAAGGACTTGATGACAAAGTCCAAAACCAAGTACATAAACTTTAAAGATCCTTTATTTCTTTTAAAAATGACATTTTAGGGATTAAACTTCCTAAAGTTAACACTTCAATACACTAAGTGGTTCCAGCAGTTGCCTACCTCCAAATCCAGGTCGAAGTCTGTTGTCATATCCATCCAATAATCTATCCAAAATGCGCGTGATGTTATCCAAATATATCCTTGTTTCGGTTGGCGGATTTGCCACCACCTGTCCAACACTGTAAACAAACCCAAAACTCAATTTCCATTTTTTTTTTCTCTCAAGTAAAGCAGAAAAACAAACACACACGCGCGAACAAGTGAGATAAAATAACCACTTTCTACTCACCAAGATAGAAACATGCATGTGCGTACCCAAGCCATGCTTTGCGCGCACTCTCTATCCAAGTGTCCCCTTGTCAACTAGTGTTAGTTGTTCATCCCATAATTTCTGCGTGCGAAAGGAGCTGCGAAAGGCTTGTGTGCGTAAATCCTGAAGCTTTTTTTTATGCGTGTAGTCTTGCTGGAGTTCCTCAGTGGGGTTGCGCTTCTTCTGACTCACTCTGATGGAAAACTAAAGTGCTTTCAAAGAGGCGGAGTGGATGGAACCAAAGGAGTTTGACAATGATCGAATAAAGCGTTATGAGAGATTACAAGGATAGTTTTGTCAGGGAATTATCCGAAGATTTCGGTCAAACCGCGAACTGTTCTTCGGGTCGACTTAACGTGGTTATTATTGCTCTTCCATTTTGTCTGAATAACTCTTGCGAAGTTTGATTATTAGTTAAAATACATTTAAATACTCCTAATCCTCACGAAGCTTTAATCAATAAATCATCGTATTCATTATTAAGTTCGCCACTACTGATATGTTAAGCCTTATATAATGTTTGCCGGTGATTTATTAATGAACGTCTTTTTTTAAGTGTCACCAAAGGCATTGCTTACTTCTGTATGTTCATTTAAATGATAGATATTCCGTTTTTTAGAATGTTTGCACACTCTTATATAATAGCTGAACGTTTAAATCGGCTGTTAGGTTAGATTTGTGAACATACTTGTTTGTATTGGTGCTCTTGCTAACAGCTAAAAAAATAATAACTTAGCCTAATAGTTTGCAGGATAAGTACTAGGGTTAGTGTTAGTATTAGTACTTAGATGATAGATAGATAGATAGATAGATAGATAGATAGATAGATAGATAGATAGATAGATAGATAGATAGATTCGTTGAATCGTGTTGGGACAACAAGAAGGAATTGTGTGGAACCCTTCATATTTTAGTCTATGTTAACAAAAATATGAAACAATTTTTAATAAACAGGACAAATCAAGTAAAACATAAACAATATAAAACATAGTTGAATTTCTATAGTTTGTCATTTTAATTTGCAGTCATTTATGTATTATCTTTCTATTGCTGAAGATGTTATCTGACCGAACATTTATTTTAATGGACATGACAGTTTTGTTTGAATGTTTAAATGCATCAAATATTGACTGAGTATTGGATGAAAATTATTCCAAAAGCTGTACTGATTTATGCTGCTCACTGTATATCTATACCAAAACCACATAGTCACTGAGCTTTTATGAACTATAATGATGGCAGAGGAGGATTCTGATGTGACTGCGGAACAATGAGATTGTTGGATTGTGAAATACCAACAGAGACAGGGCCTGTTGGCTACTGAAGCATAGCGAGAACTGAGAGGCTAAAACCTAGCGGAGTGGGTCACTGGAGCATGAACGGGGGGTAAAGGTGTGCCAATAGACACGGATACTGTGCTTCTGGTCAAAATAACACTACACCAAAGCAAATGTTCGCTGTTTGGTCAGTGCGGAATTTTGTAAACAACTGGCCCTTGCAGAGGGAGAATGAGCACTGTACTCAGGTCAGCGGTATGAACATGACACCAACTAATAACCAACTCAATAAAAAGGCTGTATGTAGATGTAAATTCCAAGAATTAAGAGGAAAGTTCACCCAATTTTATTCCCCTCAAGTGGTTCAAAACCTTTATGAGTTTCTTAGCATGATGACAACATGACAAGCATAATGCTATCAGCATGCTAATCAGGTGAAACATACTATTACCGCTAGGACATTTTGAAGTTGAATGTTTTAGCATTTCACTCAGTGTATTAGCATGTTTAGCATATTTTAGCATGTAGTTGGTGATAACATACTTCGCATGGATAACAGCACTAATTGATCTTCATTAGCATACAGCTAGTCACTGCTACTATAAGTCAAAGTGTCAATATCTCCATGTCTCTATGATATTCTGAAGCAGTACTGGCTCATGTTTTCTCCAGAAAATGTACATTCCTGGTTTTTAACTATGATTATAACTGCATTGGGGGTGTCACGGTGGCGCAGTGGGTAGCACGATCACCACACAGCAAGAAGGTCGCTGGTTCAAGCTTGGTCAGTTGGCATTTCTGTGAGAAGTTTGCAAGTTCTTCATGTGTTCGCATGGGTTTTCTCTGGGTGCTTCGGTTTCTCAAGTCCAAAGACATGTGGTATAGGTGAAGCTTAATCTAAATCGGCCATAGTGTACGTGTGTGAATGAGTGTGCGTAGATGTTTTTCAGTGATAGTTTGCAGCTGGAAGGGCATCCACTGCGTAAAACATATGCTGGATAAGTTGGCGGTTCATTCCATGGTGGCAATCCAAGATTTATAAAGAGACTAAGCTGAAACGAAAATGAATGACTGAATTATTGCATTTTCTTTTTGTTGGTAGTTTAAACAAATGTTTAAATGTTTTATTTTTTAAAAAGCTTATTACTGATATGACTATTTTGGTGAGTTTATAATGCAAAACGTTTCTCTTTATGTAATGATTTTTACATTGTGAGCTCAATATTTAATTACAGTTTGAGAAATGTCTTATATTACATTATGTGCAGTTTTTACATTACATGCGGTCATTGCGTTATGAGTTGCCACAACTTCCATGGTAGTAAAACAAATACTATAGAAGTCAATAATTCCAGATTTACAGCTTTCATCAAAATATCATCTTTTACTTTCAACAAAAGAAGAAACTCAAAGATTTTAAACAAGTAAAGGGTGAGTAAATAATGACAGAGTTTTTATTTTTGGGTGAACTATCCCTTTACCACAGAGATGCCCAAAGTAGGGCCCGTAGGCCAAAGTTGGCCCATTGTAAGCTTTGATTTAGCCCACCATCCCTTCTGAGAAGAGAGTAAGAAAGATGGAGATGGTTGGGGTGAATGCCTTTAACACAGAGATCGTCATTTCCAATTTGACGTAACCTTTTTTTTGTTTGTTTTATAGCTGCGCTACAAAAACGTGTAGCTATTTTCAGACCAGCGCAACAGTAATTTTCCTGCTTTCTGCCATGTTGTTTAAATAGCAAATCCATTTGCGCCACTTTATGGACTCATGAGTGTTCTGGTCTAAAAAGAGGTGCGTTATGGCGCATTGTTGGTGCGTTGTTATATTGAAGAACTAAAATAGATTGAAAAGTGAAAAATAGCTGATAGCGTTAGTTGTTCACCTCGCTTACACATTGTTTAAAACACGCAGGATGTACAGCAATATTATTATTATTATTATTATTATTATTATTTATTATATGCATTTTTAGTTCAGTCAAAGCAGGGAGAATTGGCTTTCAGCAACTACACACCGGCTGCTGAATGAGTGACTATGCTACATCCGACAGATTGCACTATTATGTCTTTCTTTAATTTTTCATTCTTTTATAACCTGTTTTAACACATTTTAATCTGTTTTTATCTGTTTTTTCTAAATCATTTTTGTTATTATGTGTTTTTATTTTCATATACTTGTCTCTTTTATTCCTGTTTATGTAAAGCACTTTGAATTGCCAATGTGTATGAAATGTGCTATATAAATAAACTCGCCTTGCCTTGCCTTATATTTATTTTATTTAAAACAAGCTTAGATTTGTCCAGCTGTCAGGTTTTGGACCATATGGGGCAAACTGAAATGAAATGTTTCAATTAAATTGTAAATGGAACAGATTTTTTAACATGTCAATACTGTCTCTTAAAGGATAAAGGACTATCCAGTAGACATCAGTGAGTAAGTCAAGGCAAAAACTAGTGTAACTTCTGTTACAGTATATATTAGACTGTTTTTGTGTTCACTGCAATAAGCTCATTATAAAATGTTAAATAATTATACTGTATTTAGTTTTGCGCCACGGTGGCGCGTGAGTAGCACGTTCGCCTCACAGCAAGAAGGTCGCTGGTTCGATCCCCGGTTGGGGCAGGTCCCGGTTGGGCCAGTTGGCGTTTCTGTGTGGAGTTTGCATGTTCTCCCTGTGGTTGCGTGGGTTTCCTCCGGGTGCTCCGGTTTCCCCCACAGTCCAAAGACATGCGGTACAGGTGAATTGGGTAAGCTAAATTGTCCATAGTGTATGTGTGTGAATGAGAATGTATGAATGTGTTTCCCAGAGATGGGTTGTGGCTGGAAGGGCATCCGCTGCGTAAAACAAATGCCGGATAATTTGGCGGTTCATTCCGCTGTGGCAACCCCGGATTAATAAAGGGACTAAGCCGAAAAGAAAATGAATGAATGAATGAATGTATTTAGTTTTCTACAATGTTTTCTAATTATTTTTAAATATTATTAAATAAACTAGGAAATTTTCCATGGCAACTGTATATACCTTTGGCCCACTAGCCTAAATCAAGGTTGTCCTTTGTAAGTAAAGGTTTGGGCACCCCTGCTTTTACATAACTATTTGGTGTGTTTGGGTTGTGGGTACAGAATTTCTGTTAACCATGTGCACTTGGCCCAGTCCATCTTCTACCTCTTAGCCCTTGATTTTCTTTTTATTTGAGGTGTAGAAATAGGGGGAAATGCGGATAGGCATTCAAATGAAGATTATTTTGGCATCACACTACACACTAAGGGGTGTGAGAAATGTCCCTAAATACTCCGGCTACAGCAGCTTTGTTGTGAAGATGTGAAGTAAACTTATGTGCAAAACTGGAAGATTGTTTCCATCCAATAAGTCAATGGGAACAAAGTCATCACTTTCATAAAAGCTGGCGCCAAATATTGAAAAGAAAAATGGAATTTGCTGAGGTAGGAGATGCCAGTGTGGGCTTTTTTTTCTATATAATTAATTAAATTGCTCCTAGGAAAACAAAGACAAAACTAAAATGTCCACATGATGGCTTTTGTAAGTGTGAGATGGTCTTTGGAAATATTATTAATAATAATAGTAATGAAGGTAATAATGCAGTGTTTTTAAGGCTTGGTTGTGTTTATGGGGTGCCAAAAAATGTGTGCTCGTGCTTCACTTATATAAAATCTTGTTATTTTTCTACATATCTTACCTTAATTTTGTTCTGTTACTCAGCTAACATGAAAATGACTATCATATGTCCTGGTTCCTCTGACGACCTGCCCTCAATGGGCTCTGATTGGTCAGCTAACTTAAAGTGTTGTGATTCAAGGATCGGCTCCATATCACCAGGAAATGCCACGCCTCTACTAGCATGTGCTCTGTAGTGTAAGGCCCAATCCCAATTCTATTTTTGTACCCCTACCCCTTCCCCTTGGCCCTTACAACCGAGGGTTAAAGGGAAGGGCTTCAAAAATTACCTCTAAGAATTGGGACAGCACTTCAACACCTCACTTCATATAAGATCAGACGATCACGACTGCTGTAGTTATTCCAGTTGTGTTATTTTTTGGTGTTTATCTTCAGGAAATCACTGAAGGCGTACATTATGTTATCATAACGATCTAATGTGGCAATAAGATCATAACTGTACTGTCTATTTACACAGTGGCCATATTTATCTATGTAAACACACGAAAACAACATTAACATTATAGCAGACACTGTAAAAGTTCATTCCCAGACACTAGACATTACTGACAGGGTATTCCAGTGTCATCGTGTGACAGAATGTTGTGGGACTGCTGTACATGAGTTATGATTGTGGATTATAGATCGCAAAATTTAGCAGGGTTTTTTTGGCGTTTTTAAAAAAAGCATGACGGTAAAACACGAACGCGGTTATGAATACATTAAAACATATGTTTTTTTTGTCAAAAAAAATCATAATAATGACAAAAAATTCTAATTTGTGGATCTCCTTACTTCTGGGTTCAGCTGTGACAGGTGTATTCTGGGAAATTTTCTTACCCCTCCATTTTAAGTGTGGTCCTAAAAAATCTTCATTCAAAGGGGTGTATACCCCTTGCCCTTAGCCCTACGCCTTCAAGCTAAAGAGAATTGGGACACCACTAACCCTTGATGGATACATAAAAATTAATTTGTTGTTAAATAGTTTCTGGCGCCATGGTGGTGTAGTGGGTAGCACGATCGCCTCACAGCAAGAAGGTCACTGGTTCGAGCCTCGGCTTGTTCAGTAAGCATTTCTGTGTGGAGTTTGTATGCTCTCCCCGTGGTTGCGTGGGTTTCCTCCGGGTGCAAAGACAGGTGGTACAAGTGAATTGGGTAAGCTAAATTGTCCGTAGTGTATGTTTGTGAATGAGTATGTATGGAAGTTTCCCAGAGATGGGTTGCAGCTGGAAGGACATCCGCTGTGTGAAACATATGCTGGATAAGTTGGCGGTTCATTCTGCTGTGGCGACCCCAGATTAATAAAGGGACTAAGCCGAAAATATAATGAATAAATCGTTTCTCGTTGTGTACATCTTTGTTTGCATCATTACGTCCTTGCTACAACATACAGTTAACTCTTGAATTTTATGAATGAAAATGATAACAATACTTTAAGATATTAGGCTTACAATCCACAGCTTCTTCTTTTAAAGTTGGAGCTGCTTTTTCTATGAGAAGTTTTTGGCCGAATCCAGCACTAAAGTGGGGGAGATTCTGGAAGCTTGGAGATTCTGGAAGCTTTTTATGGCTTTTGCCATAGAACCCTCCCATGAATACGGTTTTCCCCCTGACTCTTATTGTAGAATCATGAACACCGACTTTAACTGATGAAAGTGATGCCTGCAGTTCTTTAGATGTTGTTCTAGCTTCATTTATGACCTCCTTAAGGAATCACCACTGTGCTCTTGGAGTAATTTTGGTTGGCCGGCCACTCCTGGGAAGGTTCACCACTGTTCCAGATTGTCTCCATTTGTGGATAATGGCTCTGACAGTGGTTTGCTGGAGTCCCAAATGACCAGAAACGGCTTTGTAACTCTTTCCAACTACTTTGTTTCTCATTTGTTCTTGAGATTTGTTTGCTTTTTGAGATCTTTAGGCATGCTTCATTTAGTCAGAAAGTGAGTTCTTGACTGAACAGGTCTGGCAGTAATCAGGCCTGGGTGTGGGTAATGAAAATTAACTTTGATTTCATGATTTAACTGGAGGGGCAATTGATTTTTCACATAGGGCCAGGTAGGTTTGGATAGCTTTTACACTTAATAAATTAAATAAGCAGTTAAAGATATTTCATATTTATTTGCATTGACATTGTGTAATGTTAAAATTGGTTCGATGTCCTGGATATTATAAGTGTGGAAAATATGCAACATTTGGAACACTATCATTAAATAAAGATATAAAATAAATATTGAATATTTTCACAAATACAGTTGAAGTCAGAATTATTCACACCCCTTTGAAATTTTCTTTCTTTTTAAATATTTTTTCAAATGATGTTTAACAGAGCAAGGAAATTATCACAGTACGTCAGATAATATTTTTTCTTCAGGAGAAAGTCTTATTTGTTTTATTTTGTCTAGAAGAAAAGCAGTTTTTATAAAAAAAAAAATTTTTAGGTCAAAATTATTAGCCCCTTTAAGCTATTTTCTTTTCAATTGTCTATAGAACAAACCATCATTATACAATAACTTGCCTAATTACCCTAACCAGCCTAGTTAACCTAATTAACCCAGTTAAGCCTTTAAAAAAGTCACTTTAAGCTGTATAGAAGTGTCTTGAAAAATATCTAGTCAAATATTATTTACTGTCATCAAGGCAAAGATAAAATAAATCAGTTATTAAAGATGAGTTATTAAAACTATTATGTTTACAAATGTGTTGAAAAAATCTGCTCTCCATTAAACAGAAATTGAGGAAAAAAATTAACAAGGGGGCTAATAACAGGGACGCTAATAATTCTGACTTCAACTGTACATACATTCATATATAAATATATGTCTGAATGTCTTACAAGCTGTATTTTTCTCTAAGTGCCAAATTACCAGTGGCGGCTGGTGCTAAAGATTTCTCGGGAGGCGCAAACAACTGCCAAAAAGAAAAAATCTGTTAATACAGGCGTGTAAAATCCATTTATCAGGTTATGTATTTAAATAAAAGAAAATACGATGGCTAAAATATGCAATAAATGTACCACAAATTAGTGAATTTTAGTTTAATTTGGGTTTATTATAAGATGACTACTTGGATTTACTAGATTTGTTTAATGGTTGTAAACAATTTATTTAGGCTAAATTTAAAAAAAAAATGTTTGTCATTACTAAATATTATTTGTTTGTTTAAATTCAACCCATATAAATTGTTTGCAACAATATTGTTCAATGTTTGTTTTTATCTTCACAATATTTGTTTTATCTATACACAAACACAGGAAAACATGAATGTAATGTCCTAGAAAAAATATGTCATGAAAGCCAAGTGTTTTGTGAGTTTATATGATAAAGATAGCATGCAAAATGAGATTTTTGTAAAAAGTTTTCTGAGACTATATCGGTTTCCTTCCTTCCCTCATCGTCAGAGGCATTTTCTCAAAACTGACCTTCCCAAACTAAAACATTAACAGATGCCGAATGATTTGGTCTACATTCACAGTTCATGTATTTGTGGAAAGAAGACACTTTAGGCTTTATTATCCATCATCTAGAGTTTATAATGGTGATGGCTGGTTTTAGGGTTGGGGTTGGTGTAGACGTTAATAACTGTGATGGCTGGTTTTAGGGTTGGGATTGGTGTAGACGTTAATAACTGTGATGGTTGGGTTTAGGGTTGGGGTAGGGATACATGTTAATGTAATGTAAGTGTGGACACCCCTGGTGTAGACATTAATAACTGTGATGGTTGGGGTAGGTGTAGTTGTTAATAACTGTGATGGTTGGGTTTGGAGTTGGGGTAGGGATACACGTTAATAACTTTAATGGTTGCGTTCAGGTTTGGGGAAGGTGTAGACATTAATAACTATGGCTGGGTTTAGGGTTGTGGTAGGTATAAACATTAATAACTGTGATGGTTGGGTTAAGGCGTGGTGTAGGTGTTATTAACTGATGTACCACGCCATCTTTCCAGCAACATAGTTTTGACATGTCTCCATAACTTAAAGTTACGCCTCTAACGTACTTCAAGTTACACCCCTAAGGCGTAAGCCCCTTTCTTTCAGTCTGCAGACAGACACTGCTCGTTTCCTGGGGTGTATAGGAAACCAAAAGGTTAGCGACATCATTAAACTGGATATGTTTTTTTTTTTTTGTAGTCTGTAAGCTTCGTTCACTGTAGGCTTTGTTAAGCTAACTCTGAAAAAACCAATGGCCCCATTTCAGAAAGAAGGTTAAGTGAAAACTCAGAGTATGCTAACCTTGAAATGAGAGATATGATTGATAATAAAGCGTGTTTGGCGCTTAAAATGAAAAAAAAAAGTTAATCGATGCTTAAGTAATGCACGGCACTAAACATTTACTATTTCATAAACAAATGTATGAAATTGGGCGCCACGGTGGCGCGTGAGTAGCACGTTCGCCTCACAGCAAGAAGGTCGCTGGTTCGATCCCCGGTTGGGTCAGGACCCGGTTGGGCCAGTTGGCATTTCTGTGTGGAGTTTGCATGTTCTCCCCGTGGTTGCGTGGGTTTCCTCCGGGTGCTCCGGTTTCCCCCACAGTCCAAAGACATGTGGTACAGGTGAATTGGGTAAGCTAAATTGTCCATAGTGTATGAATGAGAATGTATGAATGTGTTTCCCAGAGATGGGTTGTGGCTGGAAGGGCATCCGCTGCGTAAAACAAATGCCGGATAAGTTGGCGGTTGATTCCGCTGTGGCGACCCCGGATTAATAAAGGGACTAAGCCGAAAAGAAAATGAATGAATGAATGATGTATGAAATTAGTCCTAAAGCAACACAGAAAAGTAATAGGTCAAAAGCCACACATCTCCTGAGTATAAGATTTGAATTTGATGCCAATATTATGCAAAATGAAATTTCTGGAATTATTTTTCTGAGACTATGTCTTGTGATTTTCTCCTGCTCCTTGTTTGTGGAGAAGCAGTCTGATGACCACACAGGTTTCTAACAACTATTTTAGTCTGTTCACACACCACTTATTTTTATTTGTAAAATAATAGGCAGAAACATATAGTATGAATGATTTATTTTAACACAAGAAGTACATTGTGTGAAATAAGTCCAGTGCATATGCAACAAAAAAGTCTTACAATTGTTGTTTTGCTCACTGGCAGAAAGTGCTTGAACATCTTTATTGGAGTTTGCTGCTGCTTTAAATCCACTCCAATAATGTATAAGTATAGGGTGGGCCATTTATATGGATACACCTTAATAAATTACATAGACAATTGCCTTCAGATGACCCCAAAGATAAAAGTCTTATGCCGAGTTCAGACTGCATGATTTTCAAAGTAGTCGTATCTGGGCTAGCGTTCCGTAGCTGCTTTGTTTACACTGCAAGATGGATCGGCGACAGGGAGTTTCACACTGCATGACTTCAAAATAGGAAGAATCGCCGACAACTTTGTCCAAACTACGTCTCACACCCAAAAACACCTAGTATATCTTTTGTTATAAACTACATAACAAGAAAGAAGCCTTTAATGGGGTAGAAAATGTATATTTGCTCACCTGGCTTTGAAGGGAATTAGCAATTTCTCCTCAACTTTTTTATTGTTTTACTGGGTTGGGTTGTGATATTGCTCACATGACACGTCAAACAGACACGGGGGCTCCTGCCAATTTTACACTCATTCACCCTCCATTTTCTTGTGTCCGAATAAACTGAAAATGAGCTTTTAACCTCTCCTCAACCTCCCGCTGGCCTGCAGGCACCCGCGCTAGTGAATGCTGCTCTCTGATTGGCTGTAGGCGATTGCTGATGTTATTTTCAGTCAAAACACATTTCACACGGCATGATTTGAATCGCCGACAGCTCCAGATATTCAGCACAGCAAATATCTCCCGGGCATCGTCGACTCATAGGCGATTCTCTCAGATCGCGTCTTTGATAGTTCATACTGTGTGATTGTCACTCGCGTGAACGAGCACAGATTCGCCTGTGATTTCAGGCATTTGTCGGCGATTTCTCAAAACCTGTCGGCGAGTTAAAATCGGGGCTAAAATCATGCAGTCTGAACTCGGCATAAGGGGGTCAGATCGGACCTTGGGGGCCATTCAACTGGCCCACGACGACCGATCCACTTTTCAGGAAACTGTATTAAGGAAACAGTTCCTATTTTATTAAGGTGTATCCATATAAATGGCCCACCCTGTATATTATAGACTGCTGTTTATTTCTAACATTGTTTATTTGTTTTCTTACTTCTCATAAGGGTAATAAAATGAAGAATGTAATTTCAAAAATACTGTAACTTTGTTTAATGTGCCAACTGTTCAGATGCATATTAATATTTCTCCTCATTAGATTGGGTGGTATGACCAAAATTCACAGGATAAATGAAGAGTTTGGTTGCAAAACGCGATAAATGACATTTTTTGACATTTGGATTTTATGATTGGAAATCACTGTTCAGATGTACCTTAATCTATGTGTGAACTGCTGCCATTAACACAATTTAAGAATGAACATTTTAGGCCTACTACAAAATGTATTTTTTCACAAAACGTGATACAAAAGTGCGATAAAACGCGCGAGCTCAGCATCCCCTGGGAGGAGAGTCACCGCCGACAAAGTGCTCTGAGTTTGCTCATCGATTTAACGATAATATCAAAACAAAAAACAAATATTTTTTAAAAGAGGATTCAATAGGCTAACTAAAAAACGTTTACCATTTAATTGTTTATAATGTATGTGAGCTGTCAGTCACGCAGGCTACGTTACTGATCAATAACTGTCTGTCAGTCAGAGAATCAAAGCTCAGAGTTAAGCTAACCTTGTGGATTTCGATGACGGATTAAAGCCGGTCATTCCAGCTGCATAATGCATAATAATAATAATAATAATAATAATAATAATAGCTTATTTGACGGGACGAGGCGAGCTTGTGTCCGCGGACTCGGTGAAACAGAAACTGCGCCGTCGCGGCTCCGCCCGCTCTGATCATACAGGTTTGGTTTTCAGCAGCGGTGTGGAAGGAGCCTCCACTCTTTCTGTAACAAGCTACAAGTCGTTTATCTAACTAACTTAATCTTACTTATCTGTATTATAACTAATCACAATTAGTCCGAAGCTGTTTAAGGATGGTTGAAGCGATAAACATCCTGCAGTTAGTTTGCTCTGACAGCTCAGCCGGTATGTTGTTATCCGACCTTTTCATTCAGGGACTGGCCTGGATTACTGGCACACGCCATAGTCACATTATGTGTATTATGGCATTATGTTTTTGAATATTATGAATATTTACGATTAATTGATAAATTATTGTTGATTTTCCCACTGATGATCCAAAAGATTTCTTCAAATGCCACAGTGAAGCCTGCTTAACGCCATTGGTGCCCCAGCAAAAAAATAAATAAATTAAATAAAAAATATATGTATATTATATTATATTGTGTACGTTCTGGCCCAAACTAACTCAGAATCTTATTATTATTAATCAATATATATATATATACTGTTCCATATATTTATGATGAATTGTTTTTTTTAACCAATTTAAGAAGTTTGACAATGTTAAGATAAATATGCTGCATTTTGGCATGCTTTTTGACTTATTTATGAACTATTTATGGACATAAAATTCAATCAAAAAATATCCTGGATTTGAAGAATATGTGTCCCTGGCCTTCACTGAGCTCCAGTAATAGTTTAACGTACAGAAATTGTGAATAAAGTTGACTGATGATGTCTTCAATAATAATGTCAAATAACCAACATTTCTCAAAATGGATATATCTCGTTTTGCAACGAAACTCTTCAAATGTAAACAAACAAATAAAGTGCGCTTGTGAGCTGATTGATTAAGAACAGTGAAGTACAGTCAATTAAAGTAAAGTCAACCTGGCCTTGAAAAAGACACCAGGTGGCTTCGGTTCTGGCTGAGAGGCAGGTAATATGGCATTGTGGTTGGCTGATAGTTAGCTGCACTGTCAAGGTTGAAGGCATCAATAGTACTGGCATGGACTTATATGATTCCCTTCCAAAATTAGAGAGCATCAAAGCACAGGGAAAACACATGGCCACTAAGCAGATGTTGGAAGATAACTGAATGAATGCAGCGAGACTGATGGGGACTCAGAAATGCTCAAGGTGAGGTTAACACATATATTCAAATTTCCACCTGAAAGAGAACTTTAGATTAAGGATACAGACATTAGACATGTTGAAATGCCTTATTACCAATGAGCTATCAAACTGTCTTCTTCACAAAATGAGCATTGATAATTATACATTTGGAGATATATCACTTCACTCACCTCATATCTCAAGTACAAAGTTCAATGCGACTTGATATAGATGTCTGAAAGCACCATTGTTTTTTTCAGACTTTGCCTTACCTTACTGCCTTTTGGATTTTAATTTATATTAATCCCATTGTGGCACATTTTATCTCGGACAATTTAATATTCACTCTTTATTTGATTATAGTACTTATGGAAAATCTCTCGTAATCTAACAGAGGTTACATAAAACCATATGCATACACTACCTGACAAAAGTCTTGTCGCCTATCCAAGTTTTAGGAGCAAAAAATAATAACTTGACTTTTAGTTGATTATTTGGTATCAGAAATGGCTTATATGAAAGGCAAAGGCCTCTAGATTACATCTAGATTACTCTAGATGACTTTATCAATAAAGTCATCTGGAATGGCAAGGAAAGCGTTCTTGCAGGACTCCCAGAGTTCATCAAGATTCTTTGGATTCAATGCCTCCTCCTTCATCTTACCCCTGATATGCTCAATAATGTTCATATCTGGTGACTGGGCTGGCCAATCCTGGAGCACCTTGACCTTCTTTGCTTTCAGGAACTTTGAGGTGTTGGCTGAAGTATGGCTACTTTAGCCTCAAACTCTTCAGCAGGATAGTACTCAATCTGATACTTCAGCCTCCACATCAAAATTCCTGAAAGCAAAGAAGATCAAGGTGCTCCAGGATTGGCCAGCCCCGTCTGGTTGTTTTCGCGAATCCACCAGGGGCCGCTGTGTATGCTTTCTGAGACCTCAAATTTCTCTAGCAAGTGCCATTCATGCCTGTTGTTCTTGTGCAAATCCCCCAGAGGCCGCTGTCAACTTACTGAACAGCCAACTAATAACCCCACCTACCATCTTCCCCAAACACAACCAATAGTGTTTATTTATTATTATTTTTTTCTGTTTTTGGAACTGTTCGGACTCGAACCCCATCATCGTGGTCAACTCCTCTCTGCATCTCAAGTCCACCAACGTACGCTGCAAGCCACTAGACAAACTGAAAACAGCGGAAAGCCGTCCATATGGAGGTAAGCGGTCAGCTGCTAGTACGAAAAAGAATGGCATCACACCGCCCCATATCGCTTGTTTTAAAGATGAAATGCAGCCACATGTACAGTACTTCTGACTACATAATTTGCAGTCTCCAAAAATGTATATAGGGCTACGTTTTCAAAATGAGCCTATGTTGGATAAGTACAGTAGACAGTATGTATAAATGTAAACAGCACTGTAAAGTAAAGGGATACCAAATGTATTCATTCATTCGTTTTCTTGTCGGCTTAGTTTCTTTATTAATCTGGGGTCGCCACAGCGGAATGAACCACCTATCAAATGTATTTTTGAAGTAATTGTTGTAACATCCTGGGCAACTATTTAGTCAATGCAAAACGTTTGCATCCTATATAAAACTGTGGGTCTTAGCTTAGTTCCCTTTGAAGACATGGACATGTTTTCCACAGCTCTTTCTGTAGTTTTGTTTGTATGATGGAATGTGCTATTGGCAATATCGTCATTAAAGGTAAGTATGTCAGGGGAGTTGTATTCTGCTTTTCCCATCAATGAGTTGAAATATTTTGGGCCTTGTTCTATTTTCTACTCTTTAATCTAGGATGCCCTTTTGTTGCACAAGGAAGCTTCGTTTTTTTCTGCATCTAGCATAGGACTGTGCTCATGGTCAGTATGTTGTCTTATTTCTCTAGTGTGTTTTACGACTGTCCATGGCATGCAAAGGCAGAATGTTAATCTTGGTTTCCAACTTTCTCCCAAATAACACTTCATATGGAGACACACCAAGGGGAGCATGAGTGATTGATTGGTACGACTGAGCCACTCTGTGACAGAAAAGTTTTGACTGTCTTGCATCTTGTGCTTTTAAAAGTCTGAAAAACTGAACTATCATTGTCTGCAACTTTCAGGATTGCCATGGAGACTAACTGCAGTACCCAGGAATTTGATCACATTCTCAGTAGTTGAACTGTACCTAGTCTGTCTCATCACGCCATGCACCACCCACAGACCTGTGGCTAAACTCCTGATGCATATGCCACACTTTTCTGGAAACACCTCAGCAGCTCCTTAACCATCCTCTGATTGGCTTAAATGTACGGATTTTCTGATCCTTAAGTGTGCAGCATTCTTAACCAGTCCACCTGGAAACAAGTCTGGTGATAAAAAAAAAAAACAAAGCTGTGGTGTTTATTTTGATGACAGTGCTCATTAATAGAAGTTACTGATGAAAGTACAACCTTGAAGACTGATACATTCATGAATCAGTGATTTAGTCCCTGCACACCCGTCTGTTATTGTGAGAATAACTTTGTGATGATGAGGATTTATTAATTATACCTAAATGCTTGATTTTGCGAAACTTACTGCATAAATGTTTCAAACCGTGATGTCTACAAACATGCATGTATGCTAATACTCACTTTTTTGAAATGGCAGTGAAAAACCTTCCATCATTTCCATAATTTTGGTCATGAAGATAAGAGTGAGACATCATTTAAAACAGTAAAGTGTCTTTTATTTGGTGATACTCTCAAATACAGCAACACCTATAGAACAAAGAATACTTTCACTTTGTCATCTCAGTCTGTGTGATTACTAAATTAATGAATGAATCTCAGTCTACATAGAAGGGGTTGGACAATGAAACTGTTCATTCATTAATTTTCATAGTCCATTTATTAATATGGGGTTGCCACAGCGTGGTAAAGAATGAACCGCCAACTTATCCAGCATTTGTTTTATGCAGCGGATGCCCTTCCAGCTGCAACCCATCTCTGGGAAACATCCATACATTCTCATTTACACACATAACGTACGGACAATTTAGCTTATCCAATTCATCTGTACCACATATCTTTGGACTGTGGGGGAAACCGGAGCACCCGGAGGAAACCCACGCAAACACAGGGAGAACATGCAAACTCCACACAGAAATGCCAACTGACTCAGCCGAGGCTCAAACCAGCGACCTTCTTGCTGTGAGGAGACAGCACTACCTACTGCGCCACTGTCGCCCACAATGAAACTGTAACGCTGCTCAATTTAAGCTGCAGTAACATTGGACTTTTCTCCTCATAGACTTCCATTCCTATGCACAGAAATGTGTCAGACCGGAAACGCAAGCTTGTGCGACAGCTAGGTGAACTCTGACCAGGGAAATCGCAACACGTGACTGCGTAAGACCAATCGAAGATCAAAACATGACCTCTCTGGACAGAATTTTATTATATGGACCAGTTACTTGCTTTTTAAGCATCTAATCATGTTTGATCCTGCCCCTTTTCTCAGCGACATATGACAGAACTTCACATGCTCAACTCTAGAGTGACCGCAGCATTAGTGTTGAAGGTTTCATGGCTAAATTTGACCAGCCTCTTGGCCAATCTTCATTGATTGCACATTCCACTAGTAAGAGCAGAGTGTTTAATATTAGCAGAGTAATAGAGTTTAATAGAGGATACATTGTTGGTGCATGTCTCTGTGATCAAGACAGCAAGTCTTTGTAATGTATCAGGAGCCACGGTATATTAGTAAAGCATACACTCAATACATCACATAGCGGTATGATGCATGAATGTGCTCCACGCATCTCATTTATATACACTATGAACAGCAGCTACGCTAATTATTCTCTTTGTTCTCTATTTCCACCTGGGGATACTCATCCCGAGGCCCCCAGAGACTATGCAGCGCCATGGACGTGATCCAAGACCCGCGACGAGACGATCCCAAGGTTCCATAATCCTGGACCATGCTGTATCCTGAGCAGCTGTTTGGTGCATGGCGGAGTAGCAAGCATGAGACTGATTCCTGTGACCCTCCAAGGACAAGACTAGCCCCGAGTTCTCCAGCCTCCGGCGCCTAGACTGCAGCTCTGCACAAGAGGTCTGGCCATAGGAGAAATGGTCGTGTCCGACTGAGCCTGGTTTCTCTTGAGGTTTTTTTTAATTCTTCACTTTCGCCAACTGGTGAAGTTTTTTCCTTGCCACTGTCGCCACTGGCTCGCATGGTTTGGGACTTGTAGAGCTGCGCATCGATGGATTACTCTTCAGTGTTTGGACTCTCAGCAGTGAATATTAAACCACACTGAACTGAACTTTAACACTAAAAACTGGACTGACACTGTTTCAATTTACTATTAGCTTCTATGAGAAGCTCCTTTGGCACAATTGTAAAATAAAGATGAATTGAAATGAATATCCAGGGTAATGTCAGCGTAACACCAAGAAGGAGGAACAACATCCAACCGGAGTAACTGTGGACACAGGCGGAGGGATGTACAGGTGCTAACCCGGATTGTACCAAAAAAACATAAAACCACAGCTGCTCAACTCAATGCAGAATAAAATGTGCACCTCAACTCTCCTGTTTCCACAAAAGCTGTTCATCGGGAGCTCCACGGCTCAACATACTTGGCCAGGCTGCCATAGCTAAACCTTTCATCACTCGTACCAATGCCAAACATCAGTTACAATGGTGCCAGCAGGGAAAATCTTGGGCTGTGGACAATATGAAACATGTATTGTTCTCTGAGAAGTCCACCTTTACTATCTTTCCCACATCTGGGAGAGTTACAGTGTGGAGAAACCCCAAACAAGTGTACCACTTAGACTATTACATGCTCAGAGTGAAGCATGGGCATGGATCAGTGATGGTTTGGGCTGCAATTTCATGCCATTCACTAGGCCCGATATTTTTTGCTAGATGGGCACATCACTGCCAAGGACTACCAAACCATTCTTGAGGACCATGTGCTCCCAATGGCTCAAACATTGTATACTGAAGGTGGTGCATCATAATGATAATACATCAATACACACAGTGAACATGAAAGTGAAGTTGCAAAGTGAAAGTGAACATCTCCCAAGACCTACACAGTCACAAGATATAAATATTACAGAGCCAATTTGGGGTGATTTGAAGGAGCGAAAACAACATTTACATTTACATAGACAGAAAACTAACAACGGAAACAGATACATTAGGAGAACAAAGGGCTACCAAGACACATCTGGGGACAGTAAGCTCATTTACAAAATGGAACCAACTATAATTTACGTAAAATCCGAAGACAAAAAACACGAGCAAGTCCTGTGACATAGCCCTCAAACAAAGGGGTGGCTTCCCAACCATGATGATGGAACAGATAACATGGGAAACTATTTTAGTGGGGCTAAAACCATGCACTGGCTTCTTGGACCACCATGGGGAAGCATGCAGGGTTGGCTTATTTGTGAAGACCTGGACTGGAGTGGACTATGGAGCTGAGTTGTAAACTGGCTCTTGAGCAGAGTTGTGGACTGGAGAAGAATCTGCTTAAGGACTTAGAGCTCCTCATATTGACACCAGTCTACAATACTTGCCTGATGAGGAACAGGAACAAATGCTGAATATGATCGGGTGAAGCTCAGGGTTTGATTTTCAAGACCGACACTGGTTGACTAAGTTGTAAACTGGCTCTTGAGCAGAGTTGTGGACTGGAGAAGAATCTGCTTAAGGACTTAGAGCTCCTCATATTGACACCAGTCCACAATACTTGCCTGCTGAGTTTGTCATGATGGAACCAGATTGTGGACACATTGCTGTGGCTGGACGAGGCCCTGGAGAGGTTGTGATGGCAGGGATAGACTCTAGAAAGGCAACCATGATGCAGCGAGAATCAGGAACAATGGCCATGGTGGGATTAGATGCAGGAACGACAGTCAAGGCAGGAAGAGTGTGACCTCGCAAGATCACCAGAGCAAGACCGGCGTTTCTTAAAGCGGGTCCTTTGATGTATATGCACACCAAATATGCATGTTTTGTTATATCCAATTCAATGTTACATGAAAGTATTCAGGTTTAGGCAGTATTTTTAGTTTTTGCACAAGGGGTTTTATGTCCAATAAGTAAGACTTTCAGTTTCAATGGTGCCAGCAGGGAAAATCTTGGGCTGTGGACAATATGAAACATGTACTGTTCACTGAGGAGTCCACCTTCACTGTCTTTCCCACATCTTGGAGAGTTACAGTGTGGAGAAACCCCAAACAAGTGTACCACTTAGACTATTACACGCTCAGAGTGAAGTATCGGCATGGATCAGTGATGGTTTGGGCTGCAATTTCATGCCATTCACAAGGCCCAATATTTTTGCTAGATGGGCACATCACTACCAAGGACTACCAAACCATTCTTGAGGACCATGTGCTCCCAATGGCCCAAACATTGTATACTGAAGGTGGTGCATCAGGATGATAATACATCAATACACACAATTCAATGTTACATGAAAGTATCCAGGTTTAGGCAGTATTTTTAGTTTTTTCACAAGGGGTTTCAAGTCCAATATGTAAGACTTGAAATAAGAAGTAGTAAGTTAATAGACAACCAATTTCAACAAAATCTCATAACATAAACTAACCAACAGCTGAACAGAGCAAACTGAGGAAATACCGTAAATAGAGAGAATGATTATTAACTAAATAGAAGACAGGTGAAACTTAAGATGGACTCATGAGGATTGAAAAAAACCTATAGAGACACAAATCAGGATTATTTCTGTACCAAACAAGCCATGTGCTGGGCACAGTAGAACAAAAAAAAAATAAAGCCTATACCAGGCCAAGCTGCGCTATAATTATTATCTAAATAAATATAGACATATTGTGGTGTAACCAAGCAACTATAATGTAGGAACATGCAAACAATGAAGTACAATATATAGGAATGGGTGGCATGGTGGCACAGTGGATAGTTATCTTGTCTCACTACTGTCGAATTCCCAAACCCATTCTGTGCGGGGTCTGCATGTTCTACCTGTATTTGCATGGGTTTCCTCAGGGTGCTCCATTTCCCCCACAGTACAAAGACATGCAATATAGGTGAATTGGATAAATTGATCATAGTGTGTGAATGGGAGTGCGTGAGGGGTTTTCCCAGCATGGGAGTTCTGCCGAGTTCACACTGCATGATTTTCTTCATTGTCTGATCACCGTTGTTTTCACTTTGCATGACTCTGAGGTAGCATTCAGTTACTGATGTGTGGACACTGCACAATGGATCAAAGACACAACGCATGAAGCAATAACCGAAAATTCTGACTGAGTAAGTTACCACGGTAACTGTAAAAAAAAGTTACCTCTCTTTCAGAAACAAGCTTGACTTACCCTGCTTTCTCAAGTTTGAAAAAACTCCCATTTTGAAACAGAAAACCCAGAGTTTCTCTCATTTCAGGGTTAACATACTCGGAGTTTTCACTTAACCTCCTTTCTGAAACAGGGCTAATTCATTTAAAAAAGAAACCAAAAAATAAAAAATAAAAACCCAACACATCTGACTGACTCATGCGTATATTTGTCACGAAACACTGAGAACTGGACACGGGAATGGGTATGATCAGGGGCGCCGCTAGCAATTTTGGGCCCCATGAAAAAATATGAGGACGGGCCCCCTACTACCAAGCTAGCTATCCAAACTCTTTCTCTGCAATGTAGTTATACTGACCTATGCATTTTATTATTGATTTTGTCCACTACTTGTCAGTATTTAGTAAGAGAACGGCCATGACTGTAGCTAGCAGATGATTTATTGTTCAAATGTAAACAAAAAAAGGAACAGTAATCAAATATTCACTGAAATTTTTACATTTCTAAACACACAAAACACCAATGTGTCACTATTTAAATAACTGTACTGCAATAGTGTCTCATACAATGTGCAATACACTTTGGTTGAGGATTTTGCAAGCAAGAAGGCCAGGCGTTTGGCACTTGGAATTTAAATTACTGTCAGGTTAATCAACAGACTGTTTCAAGTTTATTTATGTTGTGTTTATTTGGTTTGCAGTGTGCTGGAAATTTGCACTCTGTTATTATAAATATGTATTATAAATAAGTAATGGTCAGTTTAAACAAAAGAACATTTCTTATTTATGGGTCTTATTGTAATATAATTTTGTGTCTTATTGATTTAGTGTATAGTGTGTCATTTGGGATGCAACTAATGAAATAAATGACCAAAATACTAAATAATACCAGCATGAGTATAACTGCATTCACCATCGGGAGGCGCTGTTTACCTGACGATCGCACTCAAGCATCTCTCTTCCCGCTTCTGACGGACTGAACCATGCAGTGAAAGGGGGGGGGTGCAATTTGACAGTGACCGATGTGACAGACACGAGAGGCAGATATAAGCCGTATTTTTAGTTATTTCTAATAAATTGTTTTACTTGTAATTTAGAGATACATTAATAATTACATTATAGTACTGTTATTAATTATAAAGCAGATATCTGTGGGCCCCCTAGAGTGCACGGGCCCTTAGAATCGTCCTAACTTTCCCCCCCTTAGCGGCGCCCCTGGGTATGATAACAGCTATTTATCCACAAAGTCAATAATGCAGGTTTTCAATGAGTTCAAAGAGAGTTTGTAGTTGTTACGGCGGAGTGACGATAACAACGGAGGCGAGGGTCTAATTGCAGATTATTTATTAAAGTCAGTATAGCGGCGGTCAATCAGGGGCAAACAGATGTATATAGGAAATCCAAAATCATAATCGTAGAACAGGCAATGAGTCAAAAGGCTGGCGGCAGGCAAGGATAAACAGAAAACAAGGCTAAGATCAAAAAACACGGATAAACAGGAACAAAGACCACGCGTTTTAAGGTCACTAACAAATTGCAATACTCAGCAACGGTGAGTGTAACTGAGTGGATTTAATAGAGAGTGTAATCAGTGGTGAGTAGGTGAACTAGTCATGGCTCCTTTCGGCTCAGACTGTGTACATTGGTTGAGATTATATGAACTGTCCGTGTGACGTGAACGAACCACTGAAATTTGAAGACATGAAGAGGTGAGCTGAGCAAAGAGGCAAAAATATCTTCATAGACAAAAGAGCAAACAGTGAATGATTATTTTCTCTTATAGCATTCTATTTATGACTTGTTTGTAGTGTGATCAACATTTGGGCTAGTTGTACATGTGTTTGGAAGCAATTCGTAACATTTTAATAATATATTGGCAAATTAAACGAAATGAACGAAATGACTCGAAAAAAGATTCGTTCATCTCGATGAACGAGACTTAAAGATCCGAGTCACTAAAATGATCCGAACTTCCCATCACTACTTAACATGGCTGATTTGTAGTTCACGGAAGTGTGTGTGTGAACCAGCGATCGCTGACAGTGGAGATCGCTGGTGATCGTGACAGTAGTAAGCAAGTAAGTTTGTAGTAAGCATGGAAGTTCGTTGCAGACACACAACACACTTATCTTAATCCACAGAGGTGATGACATGTAACACTGAAACAAGGAGCACTGGAGAAACCCAGGAGACTCTGAAGAGAAGGTGAATAAAAGCTGAGGTGACGTGCAGTGCTAATTTGGTGTCCAAAGGGGGAAAAAGGGTTGTACACAAGTCTGAATCAGCCTCCCAGCTGAAGAAGGAACATTTTAATTGCTTGGAACAGTAACTGGGAGTCTCCCAGAAGGGGGTGGAAGGAGCTACTGGTTGATTCGGTGTGGTTGGCAAATTGAGGTACGAAGCAGTATTTTAGTTCTGTGTGCTGTAGGTCTTCCATTTTCAAGGAGGTTGCACAGACATTAGTCTTTGAGCTAATGTTCAAGGAGTTTTTGAGACAGCTGAAGTGCAAGAACGTCTGGTTGAGTGGCTAATATAGGACGTCGTACATAGATTTGCAGGAGGAAGCTGAAGACAATGACTCCAATGTCCCCTGTCATGTATGAGTAGAACTGGACCCCGTTTTAGAAAGGAGGTTAAGTGAAAACTCAGAAGCTGCGTCCCAAATCGCATACTTGTGCACTTTTCTATGCCATTTTGTAGTATAAACAGTGTAATAAGTGCGTTCACACTGAAAACTCTAACAATAATAAGTGCACTTTAATTACTCGGATGATGCACTCATTCTACCGCTAATATGAAGTGTGTAATGATGGACACTTCACGCACTCAACGACCGGAGCTTCGTGCACGTAACGGAAGAGGCGGAGCTATTGTGCGCACACGTTGGATAACTTTATTTATTTTGGACTGTGAAAGCAAATTTCTCCTACGAGAGGCATTATAGCGCCTCCTGATGGTGAATGCGGTTATACTCACGCCAGGTATTAT
The DNA here is from genome assembly GCA_903798035.1 of Danio albolineatus. Taxonomy (NCBI): domain Eukaryota; kingdom Metazoa; phylum Chordata; class Actinopteri; order Cypriniformes; family Danionidae; genus Danio; species Danio albolineatus. Next base: position 412,710 of record CAIGQQ010003715.1, read on the forward strand.
TTGGAATTTTGGTCATTTATTTCTCTAATTTGGCAACTGTCAAACGTCATCAGGGAAACGGTTTGAACTTCCGCTTAGTAAAAAAGCTATTAGTGTTCCATTTAAGACAGCACTACATACATATACTATGCTGTTGAGTGTGTAAGTGCATAAGTACATAGTGCATAAGTGCATAGTGTACAGTGTGTCATTTGGGATGCAGCGAGAGTATGTTAACCCTGAAAAGAGAGAAACTCTGGTTTTCCATTTCAAAATGGCAGGTCTACTCATCAGTCTACTCAAAGTTGATTGACCAAACTCAGATCAGCTATTCTGAAACCGAAAACTCTTGAGTTTGTGATCTGAGTTCAACTTTAAACTCTGAGTTGGTTGAACCTCCTTACTGAAACAGGCATCTGGAGTTAAACCATATTTTTGTTGTCGTTTACGACAGTGTCAGATTTAGACATAGGCCTGTATAAGATTCTGGTGGTATGATAACCTTTGATTAAAATATCACAATTTCACGGCATTGTAATTACCTAAAATAAGTTATTTTTAAATGTCTGGGTAAGAAACAACAACTTTTTTTTCTATTGAACACAATATTGCACTGTTTAGGTCCATGCTTGGATGTTGGTGTATAATTCAATTCAATTCATGTTTATTTCTATAGCGCTTTTACAATGTAGATTGTGTCAAAGGAGCTTAAGTTCAGTTTATTTTAGTTTAGTTCAGTTCAGTGTGGTTTATATTTCACTGCTGATAGTCCAAACACTGAAAAGCAAATCCATCTATGCGCAGCTCCACAAGTCTCAAACTAAGCAAGCCTGCGGCGACAGTGGCGAGAAACAAACTTCAGCAGTTGACAAAGTGAAGGAAAGAAAACCTTAAGAAAAACCAGGCACTGTTGGGCACAACCATTTCTCCTCTGGCCAAACTTCTCTTGCAGAGTTGGAGGCTGGAGAACGCTGGACGTCCATCGTGGCTGGCACATAGGATCAATTTAAAGACTTGTCTATCACCGTGGTCTTTCAGAAATCACTCTCATGCTCTCCTCTCCTCCATGACCACCACAGAATCAGCTCAGGATACGGCCTGGTCCAGGATTATGGATACCTTGGCATCATTTCTTATTATTGTCATATAAGTGATTTGTTTTTCAAATGGTTGCTGAATCGTGGGCTGACCTATAATGTAGCTTTTGATGTGGATGTTCCTTTGCTGCTCGAAATACTGTTGTCATAAATAAATCTTGTCAGAAGTAGTAGGTCATCCGGGTACTTCTTGTATACTGATTTTCGAATTCTATAAATTCGGACATGCTGCTCGACTTGGATACAGATTTTAGTGTACTGTATAGTATGGAAGTATGCGGTTTCGGATGCAGCCAAAATGTAGAACTAACAGCCTGATCTCACGAGAAAACGTAAGCATTTTACGTTTTGCCAGTTTAATGGCTAATTCGTTCGAATTAGTACAAGTTCAGTCGTACGAAAATGTACGATTTTAAAAAGGAGGCGTGGCACCCAACCCCACCCCTAAACCCAACCGTCATTGGGTGATGAGCAAATCGTACTAAATTGTACGAATTAGATCGTACAAATTCATACGAATTAGCCACTAAACAAATGTTACAAATTGCCGTGAGATATCGTTGGAACTAACCATACCTCAACCGCTAATATTGCCCACAATGCATTGCGTGTTGGACATGAATTCGATTAGAACTACAAACTAAACTACAAACATGGCGGACACACTAGATCAACCGTCAAGGCTTCAGTAAAGTTGTTTCAGTCAGTATTAATTAATATCTAGCTAACTGGAATATATGTAAATCATTTTGGGCATCGGCGACGACCTCGGCAAGGGCTATGCGACCGCGCACAGGCTGCGCCGGACCATACATGTGCATATGACGCAGAAGTATAAATCAGCCTTTAGTCTCTATTTCAGAGGTCACCACAGCGGAATGAACCGCCAACTATTCCAGAAAATGTTTAACGTAGCGAATGCCCTTCCAGCCAAAACCCAGTACTGGGAAACACCCATACACACTCATTCAAACATACACTACAGCCAATTTAGCTTATTCTGTTCACCAATAGCGTATGTCTTTGACTGTGAGGGAAATAGGAGCACCAAGAGGAAACACACACGAGGAGAACATGCAAACTCCAAATGCATTTTTACTAAAGAAATGTGCACAAATACATTATACAAATAAGGACAATTTTAATTTCATTCCAACTTTAAAATTCAATTCAAGTCTAAGCTTATGTACTGCATGAGCTCAATTAGATACAACATCCAACGAAGCCACAATGCTCTTAAACATCTTCTTCAGCATGTTGAGAGCAGTCAAGGTAGTCCTGTCCTCCAGCATCTACGTCAGGTCCCAAACACATAGCAGCTTGTGGTTTTAACCTTGACATCTCCTCGCTCAAGCAACAATGAGTACAGGGCTGATCATGGATCTAATGATTGCAGATGCTAGCACGATCAATTGGTCCACACAGAAACCCTTCCTTGGACCATTTTTTCACAGCAGCCAGCATATTTGTCATGCATGAGAAGCACATACATACAGGACACAAAGCCAACTCAAGATCAACAATTATCTATCTATCTATCTATCTATCTATCTATCTATCTATCTATCTAT
>CAIGQQ010003715.1:417099-454161 GCA_903798035.1 Danio albolineatus
ATATATATATATATATATATATATATATATATATACACACACACACAGATGTGGACATGTTGTTATGAAGCAGACGGACAGACTTGGTTAGTTATTCAGGAAAATAAAAACTAATGTTTGGATATAATGTTAACATAGACTTTCTCTGTGAATTGTTTGAGTTTTCACTGCAAATGTCACACCCATTACGCTGGAATTGCTCATTCACTGTAAAAATAAATCCGTAATTTTAAGGTTGAATAAAATAACGTCCGTTAAATTACATAAATATACCTTAAAACAACGGATATTAAATTAGAGAAATTTCCTTAAATTAAAATTTCTGGTAAATGTAATATCTGTTATTTTACAGTTTTTTTCCCGACACCCCAGCTGCCAGAAATGAACCGTAAAATTACAGATTTTTTTTTTTAACAGTGTGCATATATACACACACAGATGGGACATGTACTATTATTATTAAAATTATTTATTCAAATATGGCACTACTTTTTATTTCAAACTGCTTAATCGGTAAATATGTAATTCACTTTTCCAAACTTAACCTACAGATGAATGTCGTGAATCTTATGACCGTATAAATAAATTACACAGCCTATTTATTTAGGCGCTGAGGTCCCTGCCCTTCACACACGCTGTAAGGGGGTTGCTTTGGATTCCCCTTGACGTATTGGGGTGGTGATGCTCTGAAGGATCCAGCTTGTCTACACCTCTCCAAAAGCCAGAGCAAAAGAAGTCAACAACCATGTAAAGTTCATATTTAAATATTTTAATCATTAAAAAAAGAGATTTACGCTTCACATTAAGACAGATGTGTGCCTCACATCAAATTTAAGGAAGAAATACACAAATAGCTCAGTGCTGCTTTTTTCCTGATTCGCACACACTGTAGTTGTCATTACTTTGATGTTTTCATTGTTTTCCCTTTAATATTTCCCTGTATATGTATGAGCAATTCTATGCAAATGTCAACTTTGCCATGAAATTTTTTTTTTCATGTTTTCACCAAAATATGGAAACTGTTTCTAAGTGTTTTGTGTAAGCAAGTATTTTACAGTACTTCAGAAATACTGAAATTCAGAAATACTGAAAATTACAGATTTTTTTTTTACAGTGTGTGTGTATATATATATATATATACACACTGTGAAATAAAATCTGTAATTTTACGGTTCATTTCTGGCAGCTGGGGTGCCAGGAACACCCCCCACCCCCAACATCCACGTCGTAAAATAACAGCTATTAAATTACAGAAATTTAAATTTAAGGAAATTTCTCAATATTAGTATCTGTTATTTTAAGGTATATTTCTGTAATTTAACGGACGTTATTTTATTAAATCACAAAATTACGGATTTTTTTTTTTTTTTTTTTTACAGTGAGAGAGCAATTCTAGCGTAATGGATGTGACATTTGCAGTAAAAACTCAAAACATAAATTGAACATTATATTGAAACACCGTGATCATACAGATGTGGAAATGTACTATTATTATTAAAAATATTTATTCAAATATGGCACTACTTTTTATTTCAAACTGCTTAATTGGTGAATATGTAATTCACTTTTCCAAACTTAACCTACAGATGAATGTCGTGAATCTTATGACCGTATAAATAAATTACACAGCCTATTTATTTAGGCGCTGAGGTCCCTGCCCCTCACACACGCTGTAAGGGGGTTGCTTTGGATTCCCCTTGACGTATTGGGGTGGTGATGCTCTGAAGGATCCAGCTTGTCTACACCTCTCCAAAAGCCAGACCAACAGAAGTCAGCAACCATGTAAAGTTCATATTTAAATATTTTAATCATTAAAAAAAATCCCGCTTCACGACAGATGTGTGCCTCACGCCAAATTTGAAGGGGAAAAAAAGACTTTACAAGACAGTGCTGCTTTCCCCCCTGATTCAAACACACCGTACTAGTCATCACTTTGATGTGTTCGTTGTTTTCCCTTTAACATCTCCCTGTATCTGATCGGAAAGTGCTCCTCGAACACCATCAGCACCATACCGCTTCTGGATGCTGCGCTGGAGTATGTACGCATGCGCACCACAGAGGAATTACTGCACAGCGCACTCTAAGTTGGATCTCCTCTGTCTTCACGGAAACCAGAAAACATATAAAAGTATGGCGATCTTCAGAATAAGACAAAAGAGCTTCGCGCGCGTCTGGACGTTTCCCGTGATAGTGGCCGTGGTGTGCGCGCAAAGGTAAGCTCTCCTCACACTTCATATGGCTGTCTGTACTCCACACACACACAAGTACACCGCTCTTTAAGGAGACGTCTCTAACGGTGTGTGTTTTCCCCCTCTTCGCAGTGTCAATGATCCAAGCAATATGTCTATCGTAAAAGAAACTGTTGATAGACTATTGAAAGGATATGACATTCGCTTGAGGCCAGATTTTGGAGGTAACGCACGTTTTTAATTAGGTCTGTCACGTCAGCCTTTTAACATCAGCTCTCAACTTTGATATAGTGGAAACCGTCAACATGGAAGACGCGCGCGAATGTATCGCAAATTTACCTCAGGCTTGGGGATGAGACTTGGGCTCACTTGTTTTAATTTTTTACGCGGTCTCCCACCAGCTATGCTTGGCAAAGTTGACGAATGGATGCATAACACCAGTTTGAACATCTGCACGTTCACGGCAGCTTCGAGTGGCTCCTCTCATTTGGCAAGATTAATCAATAATAGTATCGCCGGATACGCTATAACCACGATGGTAGCTAATAAATTCATAAACCCAGAATTTATGGTCACACAAATCGGTGTTGGTGTACTTTTTCGTTACCTCCTGGATGCTATCAGGCTGACGTTGAGTGAACAATGCGTCTCACATGTTCATATATTAGCTAAACACAATTAATTAGCTCTAATGCTATTGTTTGCTTTGGTTCTTTAGGTCCTCCGGTGGGAGTGGGGATGAATATAGACATAGCCAGTATAGACATGGTATCAGAAGTAAATATGGTAAGTCTGCCATCACGCAGAGCTCCTTAACCACATTTCCACTCACTTCTCTGTCAAGTAATGCATATGTTAGTTTGAAATCATCATGTATTAAATATCCAAGTGTGTATATAATCTGTACGTGATATACTTTAGCAGTAAGCATTCTGTAGTGTTCATTAGAGCTTATTTTTACATCACATATTACCTATTACACTCAGTATTCACATGTGGTCACTTGAGGAATGGTCAGGAAGAACTATTGTGGTTTCCATGGCAACATATTTCCCTCTGCATATGAAATGAATGCTTTTTTTGGGCTGGGATTTCTAAAACAGCAAAACAAGTGGATACCAACACGAATTTATCCATCTTGGTTATTTATACTCTTTCCATCCATAAGGTTATCTGGTGGGATTATTTTTTTCTTCTCTCCCTTAGATACAAGAGCATCCCCTAGTGATGGTTTTGAAATACAACATGGAGTTTTGTGTTTTGAGGTCTGGTCAAGTGAGGTGATTTTCATAACAGTGACTCGAAATTGGTTGCATTTGGGTTGTTTGTACTATTAGACACATTTTGAGAGCATTTTTTTGTCTTGTTGTTCTTGAAATAGCACATAATAAGTGCGCATATTGATTGTCTTTGGTACTCTGCTGGCACAGAATACAGGATTTGAGAGGAAGCACACGTGTTTGTCTTTGGGATCCCACCGCATAGTAATTATTCATGCTTTTAGCAACATTGCATACTGTCAAGACATCCTCAGGACAAAACAATGATTGCATTACGCTGTTTATGTCCAAGTTTGTGCATTTCTGAGTGAATGCATTTGTGTGTCCGTGTCCGCGAGCTTAAATGATGTCATTACAAGGCCAAGAAAGCGCAAATACACAGATCACTGCTCTGAGCCCTTTCACATTTTTTTTTCCTGGCTGGAATGTATGCATTCATCTGGATTAAACATTCTTTTGCACTGGATAAATAGCTAGAGTGAGTGTCCAAATCACCATGAACCTTGATGTCATGCAGCTCCCTGTGGCAATGGGGGAATATTTGGCTTTGGCACTTGAAGCAATGCGTCATGATGGGAGATGAGGAACAGGCCGGGCTTTCCTCTTTGAATAAACAATAAAGGATTCAGTCCCACACATCCATCATGAATGAGCGATAACAATCGTTCACTTTTTGTCTTTGAGAATTTTTTTTGTTCTCTGACTATCCCTTCTTATCCGTGAAGCCTGGCTTGATGTAATCTCCGCCTCCCCTGTATGCTGTAAACAGTCTCAACCCACTAAAATGCAATTGGTGCCTTGATCAAACTGGTTTTACAACCTGCGGTGATGAGGTAATTGCACTTGACTGCTTTGAATTTAAATACTGATGAAACTCATAAAGCCTGTGAAATGTGGTAGAAATTATTCAGAAACATGATGGAAACATTTACACGGTTTGATTATTTTCTTCTTCTTCTTTTGTAGATCATAAAACAAGACATTAATGTTTATTACATTGCAGGCTCATTATCATCCCTGACAGAATAATGAGCTGTGCTGTTATGATGGTGCTTCCCGGTTCTCTGTTTATCTGCGTTGCAGGAGTATAGTGGCTGTATGATTCTCTAGAAGGTGCATTTATGATATTGTACGCATTCATTCTTGAACTCTGATCTTTACATCCTTCCGGATGTTACACATTGAAGCAAGTTATGTGTCAGAGGCATTACTCTACTATTTACACACTCAAGCATTCAAACCACTCATTCACTATTCACGACACTGAAAGGTGCATGCGAGTGTAAATAAGAGAATTCAGACATAGCTATAGATCATACCTGTCAACATTCGGATATGAAAATAAGGGATAACCCCCTGACACCCATCATTAGATCTTCTTCTTCTTCTTCTTCTTCTTCTTCTTCTTCTTCTTCTTCTTCTTCTTCTTCTTCTTCTTCTTATTATTATTATTATTATTATTATTATTATTATTATTATTATTATTATTATTATTATTATTATTAATATTACTACAGGCGCCACGGTGGCCGAGTGGTTAGCACGTTCGCCTCACAGCAAGAAGGTCGCTGGTTCGATCCCCGGCTGGGCCAGTTGGCATTTCTGTGTGGAGTTTGCATGTTCTCCCCGTGGTTGCGTGGGTTTCCTCCGGGTGCTCCGGTTTCCCCCACAGTCCAAAGACATGCGGTACAGGTGAATTGGGTAAGCTAAATTGTCCATAGTGTATGTGTGTGAATGAGAATGTATGTGTTTCCCAGAGATGGGTTGTGGCTGGAAGGGCATCCTCTGCGTAAAACAAATGCCGGATAAGTTGGCGGTTCATTCCGCCGTGGCGACCCCGGATTAATAAAGGGACTAAGCCGAAAAGAAAATGAATGAATGAATGAATATTACTACATGTACAGTGAGGGAAATTTTTTTTTGTAAGTTTGCCCACTAACAAAGAAATGATCAGTCTATAATTTCAATGGTAGGTTTATTTGAACAGTGAGAGACACAACAATAACAAAATACATCCAGAAAAATGTGTTTAAAAAAAAGTTAGAAATTAATTAGCATTTCTATGAATGAAATAAGAATTTGATCCCTTTGAAAAACGTGCTTTAGTACTTGGTCGCAAAACCTTTGTTGGCAATCACAGAGGTCAGCCGTTTGTTGTACTTGGCCACAAGGTTTGCAAACATCTCAGGGGGGATTTTGACCCAATCCTCTTTGCAGATCCTCTCCAAGTCATTAATGTTTCGTGGCTGATGTTTGGCAACTCGAACTTTCAGCTCCCACCGCAGATTTTCTATGGGATTAAGGTCTGGAGACTGACTAGGCCACTCCATGACCCTTAATATGCTTTTTCTTGAGACAATCCTTTGTTACTTTGGCCATGTGTTTTGGATCATTGTCATGCTGGAGTACCCAAACACGACCCATTGGCAGAAAAACACCCTCAAAGCATAATGTTTCCACCTCCATATTTGACAGTGGGGATGATGTTTTTGGAGTCAAAGGCAGCGTTCCTCCTCCTCCAAATACAGCGAGTTGGGTTGATGCCATAGAGCTGGATTTTGGTCTCATCTGACCACAACACTTTCACCCAGTCATCCTCTGAATCAGTCAGATGTTCAGTGGCAAACTTCAAACGGGCTTTTAGATGGGCTAATTTTAACTTTTTGAAAATTTTTCTGGATTTTTTTTGTTATTGTTGTGTCTCTCACTGTTCAAATAAACCTACCATTGAAATTAAACTGATCATTTCTTTGTTAGTGGGCAAACTTACAAAATCAGCTGGGGTTCAAATAATTTTCAAACTTCAAACACACACTCAAAACCCAATGGCCACTTTCGCTCCACTTCAAATCGTATGTACAGAATCTGTTTGGGGAACAGCATCTATTTATCACTATGGAGCGCGTCTGACAGTCGTACACTGCTACATGAACTGACTGTTTTGAGGATTACATAGTAGGGGCAACAGCGCCTGCAATTAAAGGAAGGGAATCCCGCCGCCAAGTGTTTTCATGCCTAAATAAAATGAAAGCACATAGCAGATTCACATTTGAGAGCAAGGAGCGTCTTCTATTGGTTTGGCAGTATGGGTTGCGTATAGGGAGGATTGGCTATTTAATGTTTAATTGCCACCCTTCAAAGACAAATTGAAAATACAGGAGAAATACGGGAAAATGCCGTTACGGGATAGTGGGATAGAACTGTAAAATATGGGAGAATCATTGGGGGTTGACTGGTATGCTATAGATATGATGCTGTACTTTTACATCAATGCAGTCACACTGAACTGAGTTCATACTGAAATGGATTTCAAAAAGTTACAATAGCTTTTCTGATTGGATTTGAAACTACATATTGGTGGGTTTATAACAATCAGATGTCTTATCACAGCTACAATTTGGACAGAAAAGGACATATTGGGACGTTTAGATGGTTTGATTTGAGCACCATAATCTTCAGCACTGCAGTTAATTCCCTTTTGAATCATTGAGTATAAATGACTCGACTCTCAGAGGTGTGTGTGAAGCATGGTTTGGAAATGCACCCCGTCCATCTTGTAGATGTTGTTAGCAGAGCAAACATTTGCTTGAAATAAAGTTACCCCTTTTTTTCCACACAGACCTCTCAGGACCGGGCTCCATTGCATTATTAAATTATATATGAACTTATATGTGGCTTGCTCGGAATTACCCTGCTGGAGCTGTGCCGAAGCAAAAAGCCTTTGTGCCTTTCAACTTATAGCTTTATATTGAATCTGACTCATTCGATTCTGTCCACGTACGTGGCCACATCACCAAAGGTCCTCTGCATCACCCGCAGTAGGTGTTAGATGGTATAGTAGGTCTGCCTGGAGAGCAGAGCAAAGGCCAGACGTGACCGCGGGCGATATGACTCGCCGACATAGACTTGCAAAAGCTTCATGACATTAACAACCTGCCATTTTCTTGAAGGCAGTCAGGGGTGTGGTTCCAGGGAAGGTCGCGCTCCTCGCAGCGCCTTGGGTTTGTGTGATTCACCAAAGGACAGATGAATTTAAACAAGGAGGTGAAAGTGAAACCGAGTGCTAATGAATGGTCTTGCAGCTTCTAGGCTCAATTGAAGCCTGATGCTTTTTTTGATCTTAGGTGCAGATTGACGTTTGCAGTGTAAACATGCCTTTTTTGCTTTTGTTTGGTCTTCACTGCAGTTCTGTTTTTTGTATAATGACCTTGACCTATAGGAAAGAAAAATCAGAAGTGAGATCTCAGTTATTTTCTCCAATCCAGTGGTTCCCAATACTGTTCCTTGAGGCACATCAACAGTATGTTTCATTTGACACCAATCTTGGGTTTTTGGTAACATAAAGTAGCTCGACTTTAATCACTCTTGGTTTCCATAGTATTATGGAGTACCTTCATGGTACCTAAAACTCAGAAGTGGTGCAAAGTAAGGCAAGGCAAGGCAAGTTTATTTATATAGCACATTTCATACACAGTGGCAATTCAAAGTGCTTTAAATAAACAGAGTAAAAAGTATAAGAAAATAAAATCAAATAATAAAAAACATAAAAACAGATTAAAATGAGTTAAAACAAGTTATAAAAGAATGAAAAAGAAAAGAAAGACACAATAGTGCAATCTGTCGGAAGTAGCGCAGTGCTCATTCAGTAAAGGCACAGCTAAACAGATGTGTTTTCAGTCTTGATGTGAATGTGCCTAATGTTGGAGCACATCTGATCATTTCTGGAAGCTGATTCCAGCAGTGAGGGGCGTAATAGCTGAATGCAGATTCACCCTGCTTTGACTGAACTCTTGGAATTTCTAGTTTATATGATCCTAATGATCTGAGTGATCTGTTAGGTTTATATTCAGTGAGCATATCTGTAATGTATTGAGGTCCTAGGCCATTTAGTGATTTATAGACAAGTAGTAATACTTTAAAAACTATTCTGAATGTAACTGGGAGCCAGTGTAAAGACCTGAGGACAGGTGTGATGTGCTCTGCTTTCCTGGTTCTGGTCAGAATCCTGGCCGCAGCGTTCTGGATGAGCTGCAGCTGTCTAACTGTCTTTTTGGGAAGGCCAGTGAGGAGCCCATTACAGTAATCCACCCTGCTGCTGATAAATGCATGAACAAGTTTCTTTAAGTCTTCACTGGAAACAAAGCATCTAATTCTTGCAATGATTTTGAGATGATAGTACGCTGATTTAGTTACTGCTTAGACATGACTGTTGAAACTGAGGTCTGACTCCAGAGTCACACCAAGATTCTTGACCTTATTTTTAGTAAATCTAACAAACAAACTTGTTCATTCAATTAGTCTCCATTTCAGAGGTAGCCACAGAGGAATGAACCGCCAACTACTCCAGCATATGTTTGACGCAGCCGATGCCCTTCCAGCCACAACCCAGTACTGGGAAACACCCACTCATTCACACACTCATACATGTGGGCCAATTTAGTTAATTCAATACCACATGTTCTTGGCCTGAGGGGGAAACTGGAACACCCGAAGGAAACCCACGACAACACTGGGAGCACATGCACTGCTGAGACTCAAACCAGCAACCACTGAGCCACCGTGCCACTCCTAGCTAAAAAACTAAGCCAGCCAATTTGAATTTCTGGTACTGGTCCCTGGTTTTCAGCAAATTTAAGACAGCCCATGTCAATTCCTTTATATCCTGTGACTGGCTACATCTCATATCAAACTCAAGACATTGATGTATGGTATAGAGCAGCCACAAAATCTGCACCCTCCTAACTTCCCCCAGAGCCTTTGGTCTGTAAATGAGCAACAGCAACAAGACACTCCCTCTCTAATTTCCCCATTTCTTAAAAATCACCATTAAATGGAAGTTAAGATTGCACTTTTGTGATGTACATCCAATTGAAAAAGTCCTGATATTAGAAGTAATACAGTCAAGAGCATGTTAGTTGACCCCTGCTGTAGGATATTGCTCAAGTGAGGAACACTGCCTGGTTTCCTCCAGACATTACAATTGTCTTTCAGGCCAAATAGTTTAATCTTTGTTTCATCAGACTAGAGAATTTTGTTTCTCATAGGCTGAGACTCCTTCAGGTGCCCTTTTGCGAAACTCCAGGTGGGCTGTCATGTGCCTTTTACTGAGGAGAGACTTCCTTCTGGACACTTCATACAGGACTGATTCTGCAGAGATGATTGTTCTTTTGGAAGATTCTCCTCTCTACAGCCCAAACCTGTTCCTGGAGTTCTACCTTTATGCAGAGTTTAGCTGAAACCTTAATGAAACACACTTGTCTTTAATTACCAAGTGCTCCTTCAAATCCCACTAGATGGTTTAGCTGTGTTTGATCAGGGTTGGTCTACAGGAAGGTAGATCTCCAGGAACACCCCTGAATAAAGCCAAGGGTAACACTACAGTTTGAGCTTGCGAAATTCTGTCGTACAATGCTGAGAAAAGGGGAAAGATTAAACAAGATGTTTAGACATTAAAAAGTGAGCAATTGCTCTATATTTGAAGTTTCTGGACAGAGAGGTCATGTTTTGATCTTCTATTGGTCTCATGCAAACATGTGACGCAATTTCATAGGTCAGAGTTTGCCAAGTTTGAACTTTACAATGCAGCGACATGCTTGCGTTTGCGTTCACATGCATAAGAATGAAAATCTATGGGCCGAAAAGTGCAGTGTGACCATGGTTTCAAGCTAGAGCTTGTTCAGTGTGACCATCAGGTTCTTCAAGAGTTCACTCTTGGCTGATGATTGATAATAGAGCGTATTTGGCATGCTGTCCTGGGAGAGAGCCCTGAGCTCAGAATATCCTTGAGCCCGGGGCTCCCTCCCTTTAAAGGGCGAGAGGAGAGTTTGAGCTCAGATGAGTCTCGAGAACTCCCCCCGCTTGTGAACGTGCTGAGATATGTTTGGCTAGGTTGCCTTAAGATGTTATTTAAGAGTAGTCAATTTACTTATGTTGTATGCTTTTTGGATGGTGGGAGGAAACCGGAGAACTCGGGGCAAATCCACGTGAACAAGGGAAGAACATCCAAACTCCCCACAGAAACGCCGACTGGCTTGAAGAGAGGCTGAATCAGCGGCGTTCTTGCTGTGAGGCAACAGTGCTAACCACTGGGCCACCGTGCCGCCCTATAGGAGAAAGGGAGGAGTTGGGGTGGAAGGGGGGATTCTTCAAGATGAAGATGACTGGAGTAGAAAGCTCCGGTAATTTATGGTATGTCAGGATTCGTCTAATTGGAGCAATATGCAGAGCTGATGTGGTACCAGCTGTGTTCAATCATAAGCACCTGATCCTCTCAAAATTAGTTTATAAATAAACCCCACTTGATCACCTCCATCACTAAGACCCTTCTCCACCGATCACTCACTCCTGCTATAAGAAGGGTCCTGGTGGTTCAAAACATCTTCCTATTATCTTTAGGAATAATGGAGGCCACTGTGCTCATTGGGACCTTCAGTGAAGCAGAAATTGTTCTGTACACTTTCCCAGATTTGTCAATAAAATCCTGTCTCAGAGGTCTACAGTCAATTCCTTGACTTTTATGGCTTAGTTTTCTGTACTCTTACATGCACTTCTAACAGTGGGATCCTATATGGACAGGTGTGCGCCTTTCCAAATCATGTCCAATCAAGTGAATTTACCACATGTGGATTCCAATCAACTTGTAGAAACATCTCAAGGATGATCGGTGAAAACAGAATGCACCTGAGCTCACTTTTGAGTGTCATTTGGAGTGTCGTACTTAAGCACATGTGAATATTTGCTTGCCGTACACCTCATCTGCAAGTCACTGAATATAAATGTAAATGGCACCTGCAAGCAATAGCAAACCAAAACAATCCAGCGATTGACGTTCCCCATGTACACAATGAAGTTTGGCTTTAAAGACTAACTGATTTCATGGGTTTGGATTGACACAAGATTGAGTGATATAAATCAGGGGTTCTCAAACTTTTCAGCTCCCGATTCCCAAACACTTGGAGATTGTTCTCTATGTTCAGGCGTGGCCTTTATTTTTAATGTACATGATTGCTGTAAAGGTGTCAAGGTTCAACATTGTGCCATAAAATCAACCTGCTGCATCTAACACTATTGATGAGTCATTAATCTTGCATAATAACCCCAGGGGTTGCAATCCAATGGGGAAAAAATGAAAGGCTGATGTTGTTTTATTTAACTATTAAATACTATTTTTATCTTCTGCAGATTATGTATAAAATAAGGCAATTCTAATATGATCTAACATGATTTTTTTTTTAAAATATGATACTTTTGGAAATCATCAAGTGACCCCCCCACATTGTCTCGCAACAACCAGGGGGTCCCGACCCCCACTGTGGGAATCACTGCTATAAATGATCATTGATTTTAAAAACCTAAACCATAAATGCTGTGTTTCTCTCTTCCAAGCATGAGAGTTTTTATACTGGAGATGCCACTGCCAATAGTAGCAAACCAAAACAATCAAATGAGTCTACATGCTTGTTTTCATTCCAAAGCTGCTCACCTAGATACAGTGAATGCCACAATACAGAAGAAAAAATTATCACAATTGTTAGTATGCTGACTCAAATGAAGTTAATTGCAGATAATTCATTACAGCAATAGAATTCTCTCTCTATTTAATAGGAAAGAAGGCGTCATGGTGGCACAGTGGGTAGCATGATCTCCTCACATCAAGAAGGTCGCTGGTTCGAGGCTCGGCTGGGACAGTTGGCATTTCTGTGTGGAGTTTGCATGTTCTCCCCGTGTTCATGTGGGGGTCCTCTGGGTCAGTGGTTCTCAACTGGTTTGGCCATGGGACCCACATTTTACATGGTCATCAAGCCGCGACCCAAATTTTCAGGAACTATATTATAATTTTAGGAACTTTAATGAATTAATTTGTATTTATTTGTTAACATACACAAGTAGTGACAGATAAATCATAAGAAAATTACCAAGACTTACATATAAACCATTTTTTATTGATGTCATTGGACAAAATGTATCAAATTATACAAATATTACAAAGTACAATTGCGCATTTCAAAATAAACGTCCGGTATGAGCATTTCAAAATAAACGTCCGGTATGAGCATTTCAAAATAAAAGTGCGGTATAAGCAAAATAAGTTAAAAATTAATGTTTTACACACACTCCGCGACCCACTAAAAATGTTCCCGCGACCCACTTTTGGGTCACGACCCACCAGTTGAGAAACACTGCTCTAGGTGCTCCGTTTTCTCCCACAGTCCAAAGGCATGTGGTATAGGTGAATCGAATAAGCTAAGTGAAGTTTATTTGTAAACTAATTTCGAGAGGATCACATGCTTATGATTGCTTGCAGCTGGTCCCGCATTTATCAATTTATGATTCACCAATCAGACGATTTCTAAGCCACTATAAATACCCTAAGTTCCATATCACAGCCATCTTCGTTTTGAAGAAATCATCTTTGTTTTCACCCCTTCTCCTTCTTTCCTAGATGGGTGGCACGGTGGCCCAGTGGTTAGCAGCAAGAACGTCAATGGTTCTAGTTCTTACCAAGCCAGCTGACGCCTCTGTGCGGAGTTTACACGTTCTCCCCGTGCTCACGTGGGTTTTCCCCTGGGTTCTCCGGTTTCCTCCCACCGTCCAAAAACATGCAACTTAAGTTAATTGACTAATCCAAAGACATGCTCCTAGTAAGTAGTTATCTCTTAAGAGCAACCACCATCTATTCAATAGCTACTACAGCAGGGGAGTTCTCGAGATCTACCTGAGCTCAAACTCCCCTCTCGCCTTGCAAATGGGAGGGGGCCCCGGGCTCGAGGATCTTATGAGCTCAGTGTAAGTGCTAAGTGTGAACTCGTGAAGTTGGCTGTAGTGTATAAGTGTGAATGCAAGAGTGTATGGGTGTTTTCCAGTGTTGGGTTGTGGCTGGAAGGGCATCCGGTGCATAAAACATATGCTGGATAAGTTGGTGGTTAATTATTCTGAGGCGACCCTTGATGAATAAAGAGAATAATCCGAAAATAAAATGAATGAATTAGAAATATTCCTTTTCACCAGTACCCCCCCCCCCCCCTTAATTTTTTCAATTACTTGATGGAAACAAGATTTAAACACCTATGGAGGGTAAAACATCAAATGTGCATCAAAAAGTCTCAATTCAGGTTGATAGCATATTAATCACGCTGCATAAAAATAAGATGTTCAGAAAACCAAGAGGCTGAGAGCTTAGCATGAGTGTTGGAGGATCCTGGAAACCATCCCAATCGTTTTAAGTCTAAATTCAAAGGGGGGTAAAAAAAAAAGGAACACATTAATCCTCCAATTCTGAAATGTTCTTCTTTTTCATGTAGGAATGCTGATAATAGTGTGCTAGATTGATGATATAATGTGCCACAAATCCTGTGACATGCCATTTTGGTGACCTCTGCCTGCTCTGATTGAAAATCACGATAATTTGTGAGCATGAAATGGGCGATGTTTTAGGATGAGTGGCGTATCTGTTCTTGCTGAAGCATGAACTGGTTTTTCCGTGTGTGTTGTTGACCCAGCTGGACTGCGCTGTTTCAATGCTCTTGAGATAAGGAGCGTGTTTGCCTCTCAAACATGCAAACTGGGAGACACGCCATATGATTTTTGCATTTTTTAAATTTGTAATTAGATTAGCATAACTGTTTACAGATGATAGAGCTGCATTGTTGCGATAAAAATAAAATTAGGTGCATTTTTCAAGCACTGATGGAAAGAGCTTTTATTTTTCAGGTCTTCTCACGGTCATGTGCTAAACTTGACTTTTGATAATTAGTTGTGGTTAGTGGTTTAGAGAATCTAAATTTCTTTTAATTCATATTATTTGGGGCAACACGGTGGCTTAGTGTTTAGCACTGTGAACTCACAGCATGAAGGTCGCTGGTTTAAACCCCGACTGAGTCAGTTTGCATGTTCACCCTGTGTTGGCGTGGGTTTCCTCCGGGTAGGGATGGGCGGATCGATCCTGAAGTATCGATATTTTCGATACTGGGAATGTATCAAAAGGATCGATCCTTAAGTAAAAGTATCGATCTTTTCTGGGGGTTTTCTTACTGAGTAAAATATCTAAATAATTATAGCGCCACATATTATATAAATATTTACTTAATTAGGAACACGAATGGGAACTATAATATCCTTCCGCTGTATCTCCACTAATGGGTCAGCGTTAGCTCACGACAGCTTCCAGCTTCTGTCTGCAAACCTGTAGTACAGACATCAAACACACCCAGCGCAGGTTGTAAAACTTTGGCAGAATCCTTTAAGGAATCCGGTCATTGTCCAGCTAACCCAGTGGAAATTATTTTACAAAAATTGGAGTCGAGTTCAATACAGACAGCCAGTTTATATTAAGTTTTACCTGATATATGTTCATATGAACACACAGATCCACACACTGTAAATATAATATGCTGAGGGGGATTCATTATATATTATTCTTTGTAATATTAATATGCCAAAGCTGAGGGGGAATCCTACTCTAAACTCTGTACTTTACGTAATTTGCGTAAATCGGCATATATCAGATTTCTGTTACATTTCACAGGGTTCAGAATAATAGACTGTAGCCTACTCAAGTAAAGACTAAGTAGTTTAGTTTAAATAGTTTTAAATAAACTTGTTTATCAAGTAAAATACAAAGTTTAGGTACACGTAATAACTGGGAGAGATGTACTTTTTTAATTAAACAAGGTTTCTGCAGTGTATTATTTTTCGTCATAAATGGTGCCATGCAATTATAGTTCTGTTATTTAAATAAATGTAAAAAAGGAACCATGTGTTTTGTGTTTAATTGAATAATACTAATGGTGATGATAATAATAATTGTAATGTTAATATAATTATATTATAATAATAATTATAATAAAGGTGATAACTTTTTTTATCACTATAAAATATTTAATTAAAGTATTGGTATCGATATCGATATCGACGATACGTGTCTTGAAATACTTGGTATCGGATCGGAAACAAAAATATTCCTACCTCCGGGTGCTCCGGTTTCCCCACAGTCCAAAGAAATAGGTGAATTGAATAAACTAAATTGGCTGTAGTGTGTGTGTATGTATGTGAATGAGTGTGTATGGATGTTTCCCAGTACTGGGTTGCAGCTGAAATGGCATCTGCTGTGTAAAATATATGCTGGATAAATTGGTTAATTATTAATAAAGAGACTAAGCAAAAAAAAAAAAAAAAGAAGAATATTATTTGTATTTAATATTTGTGAAGACCATGGAATTCAAAATCTTTAATTAACTAAAATCTGCAAAGCACATTGGGTTGGTCCAAAAAAAAAAAAACGACACAATAAAATTGTTATGAATAAGACTACTTGTCAGGCAACACGGTGGTACAGTGCTGTTGTCTCACAGCAAGAAGGTCGTTGGTTGGGTCAGTTGGCATTTCTGTGTGGAGTTTGCATGTTTTCCCTGTGTTTGTGTGGGTTTCCTCCGGGTGCTCCGGTTTCCCCCACAGTCCAAACACATGCGATATCGGTAAATTAAATAAGCTAAATTGGCAATAGTGTTTGTGTGGGAGTGAATGCAAGAGTGTATGGGTGTTTCCCAGCACTGGGTTGTGGCTGGAACGGCATCTGCTGCATAAAACGCATGCTGGATAAGTTGGCGGTTCATTCTGCTGTGGAGACCCCTGATTAATAAAGGGACTAAGCTGAAAAGAAAATGAATGAAGACTACTTGTTATGTTTCAAACACAAACAAAGAGTCATATATGAAGTGTCATCTGAAAAATTCTTTTAATTTTAGCATTTTTATCAAATTATTTATGTGTTGTTCAGTTTAAAGGCAATAAAAAATAAGCTATTTGTCACCATAAGTGAAATTATTGATAAAACTTATGAGTCTAAAAATGGTAAATGTTAAAAAAAAAACATTCAGACAGCACTTTTACAGGCTTTTACATCTCAACTCTTCATACCTGACAAAAGACTTGTCTCCATTCCAAGTTTTAGGAAAGACAAATAATAACTTGACTTCAAGTCTACCATTTGGTATCAGAAGTGACTTCTATGAAAGGCAAACGCCTTTAGATTACGCTTATTTTACCAAAATAAAATATAGTTATGCCTTTATTTGTAATTATTTAATTAGGACAGTAAGGTCTGACGTTGCTTAGACAAAAGTCTTGTAACTTAACAGAAATAATGTACAGTATAAAATAAGAAGTCATGCTGCAGTGGAAAAATAATTAATATTGTGTATGACTCCCATGAGCTTGGAGGACTGCATCCATACATCTCTGCAGTGACTCAAATAACTTATTAATAAGGTCACCTGGAGTGGCAAAGAAAGCGTTCTTGCAGGACTCCCAGAGTTCATCAAGATTCTTTGGATTCAATGCCTCCTCCTTCATCTTACCTCAGACATGCTCAATAATGTTCATGTCTGGTGACTGGGCTGGCCAAACCTGGAGCACCTTAACCTTCTTTGCTTTCAGGAACTTTGATGTGGAGGCTGAAGTATGATAAGGAGCGCTATCCTGCTGGAGAATTTGGTTTCTCCTGTGGTTTGTAATGTAAGGGGCAGGACAAATGTCTTGATACCTCAGGCTGTTGATGTTGCCGTCCACTCTGCAGATCTCTCGCACACCCCCATACTGAAAGCAACCCCAAACCATGATTCTTCCCATTAGATCCATTAGATCTTCTGCAGTATTTGTGATGATTGGGATGCAGGTCAACAGATGATTCATCAACTAGTAGTCAAGTTATTATTTGTTGCTCTTACAACTGGGATCAACGACAAGTCAGGTAGTGAATATGCTGGCGTTTTTGCTCATATTTTAATAAATAAATATTAATGTATGCTTTGAAGACAAACAAATTTAATGTGTTTGAAATGACATGAGGTTGATCGCTATAAAGATCACTGGTTTTACACAGAGCTTAAAAACCTTAACCATATACACTGTGATTCTCTCCCACAAGCGTGCGAGTTTTTATACCGAGTTTTCAAGCAAGTGTTTGACAGCAGCAGATGATTTTTCTGCCCTGTGCAGCCCACACGGGTTACAACATCCCTTATTATTGTGGGAAAAAGACAGAACGCTAATGAATACTAACAAACCATTTTCAGAATTAGTTTTGACAACCCTTTATGCTGCCTTTTGCTTTTCTCCCCCTTTACCGCTGTACTGAAAGCCTATCCTATTAGGCAGATTTATTAGATCTCAATGTGGCCTAAACGTATTAAAACAAACATTAGATGGATTTAATGTAATGATACTTCAATAGAGCCGCTGTTATTGATATTATTAAAAAAACAGCATCACCCAGCTGAACATGCGCTGTTTGAAAGAGCTCTAAAACAAAAGGAGCAAAACTAAGCCAGATGTACATTATTTGAGATGCCAAGAGTAGAGGTAAAAATGCATCTGCTGGATGATCTAGATCAGGGGTGTCCAAAGTTTTTGGGCCGAGGGCCAGATGCAAAAACCAAAACGTGGTCGTGGGCCAAATTATACAATTTCACAGACACGCATATATATATATATATGTGTGTGTGTGCGTGGTATATTATGGAATTATTTTCTACATTTTAAAATCATAATATATATATTTTACTCACCATAAACTCTGTTAATGTGAACAGTGATGTTGTGCTTTCGATATCAGAATTGATGCTAAGTCAGGAGTGAGTGGTATAGGAGATATACGCAGCAAATCACAGAGGTGGCTGTCAGTTAGAGTTCTCAATTAACTTTTGTTTAGATTCTTCAGTGAAAATGTTTGCTCACATATATATGTGGAGCCAAACAGACTCATCATCCTTTTTGAATGGCGTTTCATCAGGTAAAATTTGGATGAATACAAACTCTTGTAAAACTCAGACATTTCCTGCACTCACTGTTGATTTTCCTTTTTCTTGGTTGCGCCATGGCTCACCAAAACGTGGTTATCAATTATGTTTCCTTCAGTTTGGTCGGATCGTTTTATTTCGTAACAGGAAATGCTGCCTAATTGAAGGCGCGTGATAGCGACACCCGGTGGTTATTTATTGAATTACGTTTATTTTTGTACAGCAGCCAGATTCTATTAATATTTATAAAAAGCCTCGTGGGCTGCCACTAAACTGATTGCGGGCCGCAGATGACCCGCGGGCCGTAGTTTGGACACCCCTGATCTAGATAGCTCATTTACAACCCAGGCTCACTCTGAAAACGTAGCCCCATGTACATTTCTGGAGAGCGCTAAATACATCCAAGGAGCTATATTTTTTTGCAGTTTATATTTTTCTAAATCCGCCAGAGGCTGCTGTGTATGCTTTTTGAGATCTCAAATTTCTCTCACGTGTGTTATACGCACCTGCTTTTCCCGCATAAATCCACCAAAGGGCCGCTGTCGACTGACTGACTGACTGATCAACTGACCAACCCTCCTCTTTTTCCCTGAACCCAACTGATAGTGTTTTAAAAAGCACTAATTGACCAACACCCACTCTCCTAAACTCAACCAACAGTATTTCCAAAAGGAATCCAGAAAAAGAAAAGTCCTTGCGGTAGCCTGTTTTTTTTTCTTCAGATTTTACCACATTTTCACCTTGTTATTTGCTTGCTTATTTTATTTTTTGCCTTTTGTTTTTGCTGTTCTGGAACCGTTCTTCACCTGACTCAAACCCCGTCATCACGGTCAACTTCGCCCTGCGTCTCAAATTTTTACCCCCTACCTCCTTGAGCCACTGAGCAAACTGGTAACAGCAGAAAAGCCATCAACAAAGAGATGTACTTGTGGCTACATAATACTAAATCGTAGCTTGATACATGTACTTCTAATGAGCCTTTGGTGGAAAAAGGTGAATTTTTAACATATAGTAAAGTAAGATAACATCTTTTATGTTATATACAGCTAACTAGTTTTCAGTACTTGTTTTCTGTAGCTCTTTCCAGTCACAGAGCACTTCATTTTGAGCGTTGTTTAAATGAGAGAAGATACAGTAATTTAGTGTAGTTTGCTTTGCGCTGTCAGTTATAGATCTTGGAAAGAAAACCAGAAATTGCAAAAATGTGTATTGGCAGATTCCACACCAAGCAAATTGCAGTCGTACATCTCTAATTTGCATTCTTGACATTTATAATTTTGGATTTTTCCAGAAAATATTTGTGTAATTCGGGTTTGTTTCTTTATTATTAGATTGACTGATAAACTGTGGATTTTATTTTATTTTTTTCACTTTTTTTGTCCTCAGTTGGCCCATCAGTAATACATTTAAAAACAGCCATATTAGTATACAGAAAATGTGGTGGAGAATACGTAACATATGACCATGATTCCAGCATGAGAGGAAACTCTAGGAATGCTCAATACCTTATCCAACACCGTTAGATATTTGATTGTATTTTTGCGGTAACTTACTGACAGCACTGTTACAGTAAGTTACCGCAACTGCCATTTTACAGTAACTTACACATAATTGTGTTTTACAGTAGCAGGGCCCTACCACAATTTCATTTTACAGTAAAATAGACTTACCACACCTTTTTAATATGCACTTTTATGACCTTGTTTACTGACAGTACAAAACCTTTATTTTTATTATATACTATTGAATTTAATAAATTCCTAACTGGTGACGAGATTATGTACAACAGTATTTTTTATTATTCAATGTTATTACATTCATTTTAAATGCTTTACTTTCATTCATTCATTTTCCTTTGGCTCAGTCCCTTATTTATCAGGGGTCGCCACAGCCGAATGAACCGTCAATTATTTCAGCAGATATATTCCAGTAAATTTATAACATACAGTGTCGTAAGATAACATCTTTTTGTTACATACAGCTAATTTGTAGTACTGGTTTTCTGTACCTCTTTGCAGTCACAGAGCACTTTATTTTGAGCGTTTTTTTTGTACATTATTTAAGCTTTGATTAACTTTTTTTCATTTTGAGCATTATAAACTCTAGATGATGGATAATAAAGCCCAGAGTGTCTTCTTTACAAAGATACATGAACTGTGAATGTAGACCAAATCATTCAGCAACTGTTAATGTTTTAGTTTGGGATGGTAAGTTTTCAGAAAATGCCTCTGACGGTGAGGGAAAGGAGGACATCGATATAGTCTCAGAAAACTTTTTACAGAAATCTCATTTTGCATGATATTTTAATCAAATTTGAATTATAAACTCATGAAACACTTGGATTTCATGTCATGTTTTTTCTAGGACATTACATTAATGTTTTCCTGTGTTTGTGGATGGAAAAACAAATATTGAACATAACACAATTTTTTTCTTCATGATTTTATAATGTATAACTTTTTATATTTTTGAGCATGACATTTCCCCTTTTAGCACAGTAAAGCCCAAATTGTCTTCTTTCCAATGATACCTAGTTTGTGTTTGTAGCTTACTGGAGACAGGAACTATTACTATTTAAAGTTAGGTAGGTGTAAATCCCCAAAAGTGAGTGCTGGCTAAGAAAAATTCAGTAATTTAGTGTAGTTTGCTTTGCGCTGTCAAATATAGTTCTTGGAAAGAAAACCAGAACTGGCAAAAATGTGTATTTTGCAGTCGTACATCTCTAATTTGCATTCTTGACATTTATAATTTTGGAGATTTCCAGAAAAGATGTGTGTAATTCGGGTTTGTTTCTTTATGATTTGATAGATTGATGGAGTTGGCCCATCTGTAATACATTTAAAAGCAGCCATGTAAGTATACATAAAACGTGGTAAAGACAAGTACCATACAAACAAAGTTACGTCCACCACTGAAGGCAGAATGCATACATTATAATAGCACTTATGACATTCAATGCACTTGATGGCAGATTGAATGCCTACACTTAAGAAAATGTATTATCCATTTCAGCTGTCGTTTAACATCTACTTGGAAATGTAATACCTGATGAAACGGCGCTATATTATTTGAGTGAATACTTTTTTATGATACCCAGAGAGGTTTGCTGGCATTGCTTGCCGGTTTCTTGGCCTCTCAGACACGTTTTGAATTGCACTGCTTCAGACAATCATTGATGAGCATACAGCTCTGTACTGTCAGAAATGGGTAGGTTAGGGATCAGTTTTAAAAATAAACACTTCGATTCACCAATCACCAAAATGGAGGACTGTTGTGTGGTTTAGGGGAAGAATAAGAGCTCACACTTTATTTTAATGTACAATTAATGATATTAACAATATATTAACAAAGCCGTTTAGCTCAATAAACTACTCATTAGTTGTTTATCAATGGCAAAGACTATGGAATACACAAGACATGTCACTCGGAAAAGTCTAATGTCAGTATGACGAATTAAGCCCCGCCTTCAAGTACAAAAGCCAATCATCAATCAATATAGGTAGATCTTTCTGATGAATCATCTGTTGAACTGCATCCCAAATACACAAATACTACAGAAGACCTACTGGAACCCACAAGGACCCAAGAATCTCACAGAAATCGGTCAAGTTTGGTGAAGGAAAAATCATGGTTTGAGGTTACATTGAGTATAGGAGCGTGCAAGAGATCTGCAGAGTGTCTGCAACATCAACAGCCTGAGGTATCAAGACATTTGTGCTGCCCATTACATTACAAACCACAGGAGAGATCAAATTCCTCAGTGGGATAGCACTCCTTCTCATACTTCAGCCTCCACATCAAAGTTCCTGAAAGTAAAGAATGTGCTCCAGGATTGTCCAGCCCAGTCACCAGACATGAACATTATTGAGCATGTCTGGGGTAAGATGAAGGAGGAGGCATTGAAGATGAATCCAAAGACTCTGGGAGTCCTGCAAGAATGCTTTCTTTGCCATTCCAGATGACTTTATTAATAAGTTATTTGAGTCATTGCAGAGATGGATGGATGCAGTCCTCCAAGCTCATGGGAGTCATACCAAATATTAATTATTTTTCACTCTATATTCTATTCTGTATATTATTTCTGTTAAGTGACAAGACTTTTGACTAAGCAAAATCAGACCTTACTGTCCTAATTAAATAATTAAAATCTTGAGGCGTTTGCCTTTCATATAAACCAATTCTGACACTGGCGTCAAGAAGAAGAGTATGCAAAATCACTCATTGCCGTTAGATGGCGCTTAATGAAATTCACTCTCGATTCCTAATTCTTCCGTAATTCCTCTCCACAACATTTCCCTTTTGTCAACATTTTTGTAGTCGATGTCTCGTTTATCATACAGCACTTTCCTTTCGGATACCAGTGCAATAAGCAGCTCCACGTTCATATCGCCTCTGGGCATCTTGTTCAATGTGCGCTCGCTTCAGTTTTGCGCTTGAGCACCTCCAAGGGCTATTTACTGTAACTTCAGCAGCTCCGTACACGTAAATAAAAATGGCAATCTGATTGGTGGAGAATGTTTTGAGGCGGTGCGTCAAAACAAAAAAAACGAGCATGTGGCGTTTTTTTAAAAATGACGCTTCTGCGCCTGCCGTTTTGCGCGTTGATGTGCACGATCACATTGGCGTCCTTTATTTAGTCACGAGGCGTTAAACGTCGACCGAAAACACAAGCAAAAACGTCTAGGTGTGCACAGGCCTTTAGGCCCAATCCCAATTCTATTTTTGTACCCCTTCCCCTTGGCCCTTAAAACAGAGGGTTAAGGGGAAGGGCTTCAAAATTTACCCCTAAGAAATGGGACAGCACTACAACACCTGCACATGTCATCATATGTCATCGCGATCTCTTGCCTCATATGAGATCAGACGATCACGACTGCTGTAGCTATTCCTGTTGCTTTATTTTTTGGTATTTATCTTCAGAAAATCACAGAATATCATGTTATCATAACAATCTAATATGGCAATAAGACCGTAACTGTACTGTGTATTTACACAGTGGCTATATTCATCTATGTAACACACCAAAAACAACAATAACATTATAGCAGACACTGTAAAAAGCTCATTCCCAGCCACTAGACTTTTCTGACAGGGGATTCAAGTGTCATCGATTTAGCGTTTTTTATTTTAGCGTTTTTTTAAAAGCATGATGGTAAAACACGAATGCGGTATATTAAAACATTTACTTGTTTGTTGTAAAAATTTATAATAATTACTAAAATACTAATTTGTGGATCTCCTTACTTCTGGGTACAGCTATCCGGCCGTTGTGGCTGGTGTATTCTGGGAAATTTTCTTACCCCTTTGTTTCAAGTGCGGTCCTGAAAAATCTTCGTTCAAAGGGCTCTCTACCCCTTCCCCTTAGCCCTACGCCTTCAAGCTAAATAGAATTGGGACACCCGTACCCCTCATTTTGTGCATTTGTGAAGGGGTGTCCCAATTTTTTTTGCTTGAAGGCATAAGGCTAAGGGAAAAGGGTAGATAGCCCTTCGAACGAAGATTTTTTTTAGGACCGCACTCAAAACCAAGGCGTAAGAAAAGGTTTGGGGAAAGGCTAAGAGGTAGAATTGGGATTGGGCCTTAATAATAGGCCAGTAGTAAAGAGTGTGAAGTGTTACTTAAGCTAAAGTGCTACCAAATAAAAGATCTAAATAGCCACTGAGAGGCTAACAAACATTGTGAACCAGGTGCATTGCTTCCCTGGATTATACAGTTGCTTAATGTACTCTTATAATAGCTCCCTTCTGTATCCTAATGTATTTTTAATAACAAAGGTAAGAGTGCTGGCTGGATTTAGTGATGGTGTGATGGTGTGCTGGTGTTTGTGTTGGCGAGTAGGCGTTACACTGAGAGAAACAGACTGCTGAAGAGCAAAACGGAGAGAACAGCGGTAAGCGAGGAAATTCAATTCCCACAGAAGAAAGAGAGACCTGAGAAACTTGAGGACTTTGATACCAGCTATACAGTTTGATATGTAATTACTTTCTGCTCCTATATACTCATGTTGTGGATTACTGCAGCATTGAACGCTATACTATATTCTTGGGAATCTGTTATGACATTGTCTTTGTGATGGTCTGTTTGTTTCAGAGTCAGTCTGACTTGCCAGTGTTCATCTTCATAAGCACTATATGTGGGAGAGAAACGGTAGCAGCAGGTGATAACTTTAATTCTGATTAATAATAATGAAAATAATAAAAAGGGTAAGACTAATAATGCTAACATATTAATGGCCAAAATTGCAGTTGATCATTGATATGTCAATGTATATTAATTTATTTAAATATATTTTTATCTCTTTTTTTAACTTTGTTTGTCTTTTTTTATCTTCTCTGGCAATAATGTACAACAACCAACACAGGCTCATTCTGAAAACGTAGCCCTATATACATTTCTGGAGATTGCGAATTATGTAGCCAGAAGTATATATGGCTGCATTTCTTCTTTAAAGCAAACGGTATAATGCCATTCTTTTTTGCGCTAGCAGCTGACCGCATACCTTCGTATGGACGGCTTTCCCGCTGTCACCAGATTTGGCCAGTAGCTCGCCCTATTCGTTGCCGGACTTGAGATGCAGAGAGAAGTTGACCACGACAACGTGGTTTGAGTCTGGAAAACGGTTCCAGAAAGCGCGTAAGACAAAAACAGAAGCCAAAAATGAGAATAGGTGAAGTTTATTTATAAACTAATTTTGAGAGGATCATGTGCAGATGATTGCTCGCAGCTGGTCTCGCGTTATTCAATTTATGATTCACCAATCAGACGATTCCTAAGCCACTATAAATACCCTAAGTTCCATATCACAGCCATCTTCGTTTTGAAGAATCCCCCCTTCCACCCCTACTCCTCCTGCTTTCCTAGATGGGTGGCACGGTGGCTCAGTGGTTAGCACTGTTGCCTCACAGCAAGAACGTCACTGGTTCTAGGCCTTACCAAGCCAGCTGACGTTTCTGTACAGAGTTTACACGTTCTCCCCGTGCTCATGTGGGTTTCCCCCGGGTTCCCCAGTTTCCTCCCACCATCCAAAAACATACAACTTAAGTAATTGACTAATCCAAATCAGCACCATAGACATGCTCCTAGTAAGTAGTTATCTTTTAAGAGCAATCACTATCTGTTCATTAGCTACTACAGCAGGGCAGTTCTCGAGATCTACCTGAGCTCAAACTCTCCTCTCGCCTTGCAAAACGGGAGGGAGCCCCGGGCTCGAGGATCTTATGAGCTCAGGGCTCTTTCCCGGGACAGCATGCAAAACAAGCTTTATAATCAATCATCAGCTAAGTGTAAACTCTTGAAACAAGTAAATACCAGGATGAGAATGTCGTGAAATCTAAAAACGTGGTAAAAATCAGGCGAGGGCATTTCTTTTCCTGGATTGCTTTTTAAAACTGTTGGTTGGGTTTAAGGAAGTGGGTGGACAGATCAATCGGTTGAAAACACTATTGCGATGCTTCCTCTAGGATTTTATTTTAGCCGGGGTGGCAGGCCTTTTACACAGATCTTCCAACTGCCTATGGCGTTATTTAAATGACAAATGTCGTGAGCGCAGGATTACACGTCGAGATCGCATTCATGCATACGAATCTCTTTACTTGCTCGCCAATTTCCTCTGTTCATGCACAAAACTTCTTGCACGACCTCAAACATACGCTGTTCAAGCGCAGATTTTCTTAACCGCTGCTGAAGTGTGATTTTGTTCGTTTATGTAACAAGTATGTCTCACACATTTTTTAGATTTGCTAGGAATATTTATGTATGTCTCCAATAGACCTTTGATGGGTCCCATTTATACGTCCTGAAGTAAAGTGAAACGGTTATAAACTCATGGCTATAACAGCTATAAACAACGGCTGAATGTTTTGAATGAGAAGCTGTAATGTAGCCGTGGCGGGAATTAATTTTGGTGTGGTGCCCCGCCATGGAAGAATGAATGTAGCGGAAACCATGTATTGGTTGGATTTAGGGGAGAAGGAGGTTGGGTCAGTCGAACGGACAGTCAGTCATTCAGTCAGTCAGTCAATCAGTCTACAGCGGCCTCTGGTGGATTTGCGAAAAAACAAAAACTGCAAAAAATAAAAAAGTATTTGGTGCTCTCCAGAAATGTATATAGCAGTATGTTTTCAGAATGAGCCTGGGTTGAAAACAGAGCAATGAGGGAAAAAAAAGTACCTGAAATATAAATGACACAAGTGGCATTAAAGAACTTAATTAAATTCATTATTCAGTGAACATTCTCTGAGCTCGTCCTTTAAATGATTCAGATTTTCAGCCAAGTTCACGTGCTTGTATCCATTATACCAATGAGTAAAAAGGTCTATAAAAGCCATGTTTTTTTTTTGCCTTTGTGCTTTGATATGTGCTTTATTTCATCCACTTTGATCAAGTATTATAACTGCAATGAAGCTCTCCTCGATAGCAGCTCTGAAACTCTTTCATTATTCCAGCTAATGAAGCAACTGATGCTTTTGTTTCATTTAAGAGACGATGACAACCTCAAATATGGGAAATAATACATTTCCAGTGGATCCCTTAGTCCAAACATGCTTATACAAAAGTCTTGATGCCTATCCAAGTTTTAGGAACCACAAATAATAACTTCTAGTTGATCATTTGGTATCAAAAGAGGCTTATATGAAAGGCAAAGGCCTCTAGATTGCGCTTATTTGACCTTATTTTAAACATGATCATGCCTTAATTTTTTATTATTTAATTAGGACAGTATAGTCTGACATTGTTTAGACAATTGCGCATATTTTTGGGGGGTATTTAAAGAGCA
Source organism: Danio albolineatus (assembly GCA_903798035.1). NCBI lineage: Eukaryota > Metazoa > Chordata > Actinopteri > Cypriniformes > Danionidae > Danio > Danio albolineatus. Next base: position 444,140 of record CAIGQQ010003715.1, read on the forward strand.
TGTTTATGATAGATAGGTTCAAACCACACATTGCTTATTACACACACAGAGTTGCACAGCAGCACACAAACATTACATTCATTCATTTTCTTTTCGGCTTAGTCCCTTTATTAATCTGGGGTCGCCACAGCGGAATGAACCGCCAACTTATTCAGCATTTGTTTTACGCAGCGGATGGCCTTCCAGCCGCAACCCATCTTTGGGAAACATCCATACATTCTCATTCACACTCGTACACTACGGACAATTTAGCTTACCTAAATTCACCTATATCACATGTCTTTGGACTGCGGGGGAAACCGGAGCACCCGGAGGAAACCCACACTGAGCAACTGCCAACTGACCCAGCTGAGCCTCGAACCAGTGACCTTCTTGCTGTGAGGCGACAGCACTACCTACTGCGCCACCGTGTCCCTAGCAACATTACATTTAAAGTATTTAAAATGTAAAAGATTTTTATTGCCTACACCAGGGTTTGGGAACCTTTTTTCAGCAAAGAGCCTTTTCTGATTTTTTTGGCAAATGCATTTTTTCACAACACTATTGAGTTGGAACACCACTGACATTCAGTTCACTGTTATGTGTCAGGAGAAAATGACACACTCTGTCTAAACTTCAAGAGCCCACAGTTACCTCTTCATTCTTATTTTCTGGCTGATTTGAGATTGCTTTGCTTCTGTCTGGGGGGGGGGCAGTTAGCTTTCAAGGGGGCAGTTTCATCTTCTCTTGATCAGACTCATTATCAGATTTACTCGTGGTTTAATATATACAGTTGAAGTCAGAATTATTAGCCCCCCTGTTTATTTTTTCCCTCAATTGCTGTTTAACGAAGAAAGATTTTTTCAACACATTTCTAAACGTAATAGTTTTAATAACTCTTCTTTAATAACTAATTTCTTTTATCTTTGCCATGATGACAGTAAATAATATTTAACTAGATATTTTTCAAGACACTTTTATGCAGCTTAAAGGGATTTTTAAAGGATTAACTGGGTTAATTAGGCAGGTTAGGGTAATTAGGCAAGTTATTGTATAACGATGGTTTGTTCTGTAGACTACTGAAAAAAAAAAACTTAAGAGGGCTAATAATTTTGACCTTAAATTTTTTTTTTTAAATTAAAAACTGCTTTTATTCTAGCTGAAATACAACAAATAAGATTTTCTCCAGAGGAAAAAATATTATCAGAGAAACTGAAAATTTTTGGGCATAATTTGGGAAATATTTAAAAAAGCAAAAACAATTCAAAGGGGGGCTAATAATTTTGACTTCAACTGTATATATATAGGCATTTTAAAAAAATTATATTATATAGGTGGGCCACTTTACCATTGTTTATATTCACTGCTCACCATAATCACCAACCAATGAGAGTGATTGTAAACGTAAGAAAGCTGATTGGTCGAAAGTGAGTACCTTTATGTGTGTGCGCGCACAGATTAACTGTTTTTCACTTGTACTCTTTCACATTCTCACACACACACACGCAGGTTTTCATCACGCACAAATTAATGCCGGATCAATTTAAAAAAATACCTGAACGCAAAACACGAATATCTGACATTTCCCGGAGCAAGATCTGGCTTAGATTAAGCACTGCCGCGAACTGTTCATTTGCTGTACTTAGCATACACGACTTATTCTCCATTTGTGAAAGGTTTCCTTTGCCTTGCTCTCTCCAATGAGGCAAGCAATGCTCGCAGCACTCAAACCCCTAGATGCCCCTGTCCAAACTCCTGCCTCTGCTGTTTTGGTCCGGTTTGCAGTTCATGTTGGAGCTCCTCGCACGCCTTCTTTCGGCTTTCGCTCAGCTGCTACTTCGCAGCAAAAGCTGCACGGTGGGTTTCTAAATGTCTTTTAAAATTTTTTTACAAGAGGAAATACGTTTTGTGCAAGTCAGACAGAGTGGAGCAGCAGAGCTGTCAATAAAAGCAAATGTTTCTGCCCACTAGTTTTGAAACTTTCGATGTTCCTCAGGATTTCCTTCTTTTTGCCATCATCATTACTCATAAATTTTGCTTTGATAAACAGCTAGCATAGAAACGTAAGTTTATTTAAGTGAAGTTTATTTTCATAAACTAATTTCAAGAGGAGCACGCGCTTATGATTGATAGCAGCTGGTCCTCATTAGCAAATGCATGATTGTCCAATCAGACGATTTCTAAATTACTATAAATAACCAGAGTATCTTACCCTTAGCCATCTTCATCTTGAAGAATCCCTCCTTCCACCCCTACTCCTCCCCTTTCCTCATTAGCGCAGCACGGAGGCCCAATGGTTAGCACCATTGCCTCACAGCAAGAATGTCACTGGCTCAGATCCTACCTGGCCAAGTCGGCATTTCTGTGTGGAGTTTGCATGTTCTCCCCGTGTTTGCGTGGGTTTTCCCCGGGCACTCCGGTTTCCTCCCACAGACCAAAAACATGTAGCATAAGTAAATTGACAAACTAAAGGCCCGTGCACACGAGACGTTTTTTGCTCGCGTTTTCGGTCGACGTTTGACACCTCGTGACTAAATAAAGGGCGCCAATGTGATTGTGCACACCAACGCGCAAAAATGCCAGGTGTAAAAGCGCCATTATTAAAGAAACGCCTCATGCTCGTTTTTTTATTTTGACGCCCCGCGTCAAAACCTTCTCCACCAATCAGATTGCGACTTTTGTTCACGTGTAAAGAGCCGCTGAAGTTACTGTAAACACCCCATGGAGGCGCTCAAGCGCTAAACTGTCAATGCGAGCACAGATGACCAGAGGCGATATGAACGTGGAGCTGCTCATTGCACTGGTGAACAATAATCATTTCTTCATCGCTAGAGCTGCTACTTGAACCATCCATGTTTTGCTGATCGCAACAACAAGCGTGTAAACTTCCTCTTTTCTTCTTCTGTGTAACAAGCGGGTGTCAGAAGCTTGGTGCCACCGTTTGCGCCATCTAACATCAAGGAGTGATTTTGCATGCTCTTCTGCTTGACGCCAGAGAAAACCGCTTGGGCTTAAATGCAGAAAAACGTCTCGAAAAACGCTGACGATAAACGCAAACGAAAAGCGTCCCGGTGTGTACGAGCCTTAATTCGCCATAATATATAAGCGAATTCAGCGTACACTCTCTAGAGCCATTTAGATAGGAGTTCTCGAGACCTACCTGAACTCAGACTCCCCTCTCGCCCTGCAACAGGGGGGAGCCCTGGGCTCGAGGATCCCACGAGCTCAGGGCTCTCTCCCGGGACAGCATGCCAAACACACTTTATAATCAATCATCAGCAAGGGCAAACTCTTGAAAGCTAATTGCATTTGCAATAGAAAGCTGATTTCTAGTGACGGTTATCACTTTTTTAAACAGTGAAATATTGAAAGGAGACAGCTGGAGAGCCATGTGTTTTTGGTCAAAGAGCCACATGTGGCTCGCGAGCCATAGGTTCCCGACCACTGGTCTACACGAGTATAAAAATTCTTACATAGCATAATGCTGCAAAATATTTAACATGTCTTAATTCACTGTGAATGTAAGGCTTATTTAGGCATGGGACGCTAACCGTTTTCAAGGTATACCGCGGTATGGAATAGTGAAGGTTATCATAGCAGCAAATTTTTCTGCTATACCGTTCCTAAGGTATGTTTAACCTCTTAAACTCAGCGGACCCGGTACCAGGTCCGATGACGTCATCAGTTTCACTTTCATTTTTAAAGGTCCATGGTTGCGCAAGACCCCTATAAGTGGTTCCGTTTGAAAGCGTAGAAGCTATATTTTATGCACATATGCATCACATAGGTTTTTATTTTACTGTACAAAAGTTATTAACATTTAATTACACAACAAAATACTGGATACCCGAGCTGTCATTTTCATATTTTTATAACAGGCCATTTCTCCGCTGTTTTTGAGGTGATGTGCATAAGTAATCCTTTTAAATGTATAATGTAACAAAAAATAAAAAAGCGCCCAATGTTGAAGTGGTTCATCATAAAACAGAAAACATAACAAATATTATTTATTACTTTCAGCAGTTTCTTTTGTAAATTCAAATGGTTTTCTGTCCAATAACACTGGAATTTGTCATTTACACCACTGCATTTGGATATGGAAGACTTTCCAAGTTTGGTAGGCGGAAATTACATAAAAAAGGTATAGCACCTCTCATCAGTTGGAATACAATAACTTTTGTATAGATTATGATAGAGGCATTTTTCTTTTTTCTTATGATTACTGACATGTGCAGGAACCACAAAAAATTAATTACAGAAACCTAGACCACACAGAACCTAAAAGGTACTCTTTTAAATTTGGGTTTATAAAGAAAAAATACAGAAAGCTCCTCTTTTTTTTAAGTGTTTATGATAACACAGACAACATATACAATTATTTTAATCACTTTCAACAGTGTTTTATGAACATTTTAAAGGTTTTCTTTAAAATGATACCACAATTTTGCATTTACTCCTCTGCATGTGGATTTGGGAAGCTTTTAAAATTAGGTAGGCAAAATCCAGGCGGAAATCCCAAAATAGCATTAGAGTTTAAGAGGTTAAGGTATTTTTTTTTGTCGTTTTTTAGGTGTAAAGTGTAAAGAAATCTGTGTTTTTGAAACAAATGAAGACCACAGAAGTCTGAAATGATTCACTTTAATTATTTAGCCTGACATGTTTACTGTCCCAAAATATTTTAAATGTTTCTCAAAATAAAATATATTTTATTCAAAGGGGAAAAAGTTTTTGTTTTTTACCCAGACATTGAAAAAGAATATATTTTAGAGCAGTAATCACAATGCCGTCATACCGTGAAACTTTTATCCAAGGTTATCATACCGTCAGAATCTTATACCGGCCCATGCCTAGGCTTATTGCATGTTATGTCGTAACAATATTACAGCAGGGTATAGAGCTTTTCCCTCAGGGCTAGATCAGTTTTTTCAGCATGCAATGCTGGATGAAAGTATCGATCATATGCAAAAGCACTTACATGGTTTTTAATCCTTTCTGTGCATGCACAATTGAACAATGCCATTGTTTAATGAAACAGAGAGAGCCGACATAAAACTCTCCCGTGCAGAAATAATATAAACATTTTACCTGCATGTTTAAAAATCACACTAGGGAACATTTCAAGATTATAATTATCAATTATACCAACTTGCGATGCTTACAGGCATGCATTTATCTGCTGGGTTTAAGAGACGCCTGTCAGGTTAGCAGCGAAAAATATATATATTTGCATAATAATACGATTAACAGGTATAGCATCAGAAAATCCTCCAGTGTGGATTTCAACTGAATAATAATAACTAAAGCATTAAAGGTTGGTGCCTAAAAAACCTTAGCGTTCTTTGTATATTTTGGGGAGCTTCCTGCAAATACTGCAGAGAATAAATCAAATGTGAAGTAATATAATTAGTTTGAAGACTGGGGCTGTTACATAAGGTGCGCCAGTTTCCATTTGATTACTAACATGTGAGCTGTCATTACTTCACAGTTCTGGCAGCGAAATGTCAGCTGGTACACGAGTATATGACTGGGACCAGATCAGACTTCTTGCGCTTATGAGGTTTTTGTGGTTGCTTGGAAACAAGGTTGATAGAAACAAGTGTCAGAGAGATTAAAAATTCTGTCACATCTTCAGTCGCCATCCACTCAGAGCCAAATGATTTGTTGGAGAAGCATTGTGCTAGAATCTTCCTCAATTAAAAAAGTGTTTGTCTCAATTACAAGGCGAATACACTCGTGGACCTTGATTCTTTTTCTCATTTAAACAACACAGGCTTATTGGAAATACATGCTTCTGTTTATATATCTGTGAATCGTACTTAAGCATACGTTTGACTGCTGTTTCTAGGTAAAATGAATACTCTGCAGCAGTATGATGGAAAACAACCTTTGTTCCTTTTCACACTAATGATTTTTACAGGGAAATATTCATTAATTTTCCTTCGGCTTAGGCCCTTATTTATCAGGGGTCGCCACAGCGGAATAAACTGCCAACTATTCTGGCATATGTTTTATGCAGCAGATGCCCTTCCAGCTGCAACCCAATACTGGGAAACACCCATACACTCTTGCATTCACACACTCATACACACTATGGCCAATTTAGCTTACCCAATTCACCTATACCACATGTCTTTGGACTGCTCCACCTGGAGGAAACCCATGTGAACACAGGGAGAATATGCAAACTCCACACAGCTGAGGCGCAAACCATGGGACAGTACAGAAAACGCAAATAAAGAAAGAAAGAAGAAGTGATTTCTGAATTTACCTTCACTTGTGTTGCTTTCATTGCAGGCAATTTACATTGAATAACGTGTTCCTTAAGTTTTTTTTTGTGTTTGTTGTTTTGTCAAAAATATACGTATTCTAATTTTGGTTCTTGCAACACATTTAAAAAAAAAAAGTTGGAACAGTAAATAATTTACAACTTTGTAATGTTGCAATTCCTTTGCAACACTTAAAAGACGTTTAGGGACTGAAGACACCAATTGATGAAGGGTTTCGGTTGTAATTTTGTCCAATTTTTTCTGCAAAACAAGTCTTAAAGTTGGCAACACTTTGGGGTCTTCATTGTCACATTTTCAGCTTCAAAATACACCATGCATTTTCTAGTAGAGACAGGTCGGGACTGCAGTCAGGCCAGTCAATTACCTGTATCCTCCTCCTCTTCAGCCAGGACTTAATGTGTGCAGAATGTAATTTTGCGTTGTCTTTTTGAAACATGCATGGGCGTCCCTGAAAAAAGAAGGTAGCATATTGAGATCCAAAATTTCAATGTAGTTTCAGCATTAATGGTGCCTCATAGAAGTGCACGTTACAAGTGCACGACACAACCCCATACCATGACAGTAGTATATACATATATTACTTCTCGTTCTCTTTATTAAAATATAACCAGAAAATACAGGTTCTAGTTGCAATTATTTGGGTCTAATTGTAAATCTCTAAATAATTGGGTCTAATGTTTAAGACGTGAAAGAAAGAGTCAGAGAAAAATGGAAGAATTAATAAAAAATACTGGGATTTCTGTCTTAGTTTGATCTGCATTTCTGCCTAAACTGTTGTCAATATTACCTGAACTGATGGGATTGTGAATCCTGAGAGGTATAGACAGGTTTTAATTTGTCATATAATTTATTCCAGAAAGCACCTATTTTGGAATAGTTTTATTTTTCAGCATGATAATGAACACACAGCTAATGTAATGAAATCATATTGGAACAGAAAAACAGCTCATGAAACAGACATGAATATTATATAATGTATATATAGGCAATAACAATAGAACATGCTAAATGTAAGCAAGAGCTCTTAGAAATGCTGAAAGATGCTTGATATCAAATAGCACATATGCTATTATTACCTAAAAAACATCCAGTGAGCGGCAGTTCTGTGGGCTCAAATGCCTTCTTGATGCTAGAGAACAGAGGAGAATGGCTTCGCACAGGCTCACCAAAATTGGACAGTAGAAGATTGGAAAAGAGCGCCACGATGGCGAAGTGAGTAGCACGTTCGTCTCACAGCAAGAAGGTCGCTGGTTCGAGCCTTGGCTGGGTCAGTTGGCATTTCTGTGTGGAGTTTGCATGTTCTCCCCGTGGTTGTGTGGGTTTCCTCCGGGTGCTCCAGTTTCAAGTCCAAAGACATGTGGTATTGGTGAATTAGGTAAGCTAAATTGTCCGTAGTGTATGAGTGTGAATGAGTGTGTATGGATGTTTCCCAGAGATGGGTTGCGGCTGGAAGGGCAGCCGCTGCGTATAACAAATGCTGAATAAGTTGGCGGTTCATTCTGCTGTGGTGGCCCCAGATTAACAAAGGGACTTCCAGATGGTAGGGTCAGAATTTGGCATCAACAACATGAAAGTATGGGTCCATCCTACCTTGTCTCAAAGGTCCACGCTGGTGGTGATGGTGTAATGTTTGGGGGATATTTTCTTGGCACAGTTTTGGCCCATTAGTACTAATTGAGCATTTGTCAATGCCACAGCCTACCTGAGTACTGTTGCTGATCATGTCTATCCCTTTATGACCACAGTGTCCCCATCTTCTGATGGCTACTTCCAGCAGGATATAGCCATATAGCGCGAATCATCTCAGACTGGTTTCTTGAACATGACAATGAAGGCACTGTACTCAAATGGCCTCCACAGTCTCTAGATATCAATCCAGTAGAGCATGTTTGGGATGAGGTGGAATGGGAGATTCACATCATGGATGTGCAGCCAACAAATCTGCAGCAACTGTGTGATGCTATCATGTCAAAAAGGTGCAAAATCTCTGAGGAATATTCTCAGTACCTTGTTGAATCTATTCCATGAAGATTTAAGGCAGTTCTGGAGGCAAAAGGGGGTCCAACCCGGTACTAGTAAGGTGAACCTAATAAAGTGCCAGTAAGTGTAATTTCAGAAAAGACTCAACTAAAAAGTTCAAGCTGTTGCTTGGTGCTAAAAAGGTCAGACTTCTGATGCTAGTCTTTTGATTCCAAAAGTCATTTTGTTCTGAAAATTATGTACATATTTCCCATATTTTCTGTTTGTATATTAAAGGAATAGCTCAACCAAAAGTAATGACCCTGCACTTGCTCCCAAACCTTTTAGAGAAATATATTTGTGCAAATGTCCTCCCAAAGCTATTGGTGGCCTAAAACTTTTGCATATAACCCAGCTAACAAATTTAGGTTGTGAGAACGTTTTCATAACGTTATCTGTAACGTTCCGAGAATGTTGAAATGTCCAGTTTGCTTAATGTTGCTAGAACGTTTTTTTATGGTCAGCATAACGTCCGTACAACGTTTTCAAAACCAAGAACTTTGTTACAAGAACGTTTTTTATGAACATTGTGAAAACGTTCATCAGGTACAAATAACATCCTGAAGACGTTTCCTAGGACTTTGTTATAACAACGTTTTTCATCAACATTATGATAACGTTCATCAAGTACAAATAGCATCCTGAAGACGTTACAAGAACTTTGTTATAACTACGTTTTTTTTAACAACGTTACAATAATGTTAATAACGTTATGAAAACATTCTAAAACCGGTTCGTTGGTAACGTTCTGTGCTAACATTTCTACATCTTTTAAAGAACATTAGTGAATGTTCTGGGAACGTTCCCTGTTAGCTGGGAAGCTGTTTGATTACCTACACTTTGTCAAAGTATCAGAAGTGCCATATTAGATGATCATATACAATTTTCCTATCTAATTTAAAGAGATGAAGAAGATTTGTATCTTTTAAACGTGCTTCTAACATGAATACTTCAGCATCAGTGTAGACTCTATGTTTTCCATCTCCTTGTGTTCTTTCCCCCTCAGTGTTTTATCCAAATGTTTGAATTTAGACAGGCATTCTCAACAAACAGGAGCCAGGGGAATGGAGAGACTCTGTTTGCTGAGACAGCAGACTGGAGATGTATGGGACATTGTCCAGAATTAAATATGCTCCTCTACTGAAACACAAGAGGGGGGCTCTACTACAGACAGATCTGCTGAAACATTGCTCCCGTGTCTTTTCACCGCTGTCTTAGAAAAGCTTGTTCTATCACAGGGGCAAGGCAACATGTCAGAGAGTCCCCCGTCTCAGGTAGGCAACTAGTTTTCAATCACACAACACAAAAGTTCACTCTCCAAATTCAGTCGTGAGTGCTGAAAAGTCACTGCTTAGTGTGGGTTTTAGATGCAACTTTTATTTATAAAACGTGGCCCTGAAAAAATAAAAATAACCTCCACACATGACCTATTTTTCTTGCCCCTGGCTTACTTATAAATAGAGAGCACAGGGGAAGTATGCATGACTATATGTTTTTATTTAATTATTATTATTATTAGTAGTAGTATTTAGATTAGCGATCATGTAGACATTAGTATTTAGATTATCTATCTATCTATCTATCTATCTATCTATCTATCTGTCTGTCTGTCTGTCTATCTGTCTATCTGTCTATCTGTCTATCTATCTATCTATCTATCTATCTATCTATCTATCTATCTATCTATCTATCTATCTGTCTATCTGTCTGTCTGTCTGTCTGTCTGTCTGTCTGTCT